>JBBPBX010096643.1:0-12993 GCA_038048925.1 Garcialebias charrua
TATATATATATATATATATATATATATATATATATATATATATATATATATATATATATATATATATATATATATATATATATATATATATATATATATATATATATATATATATATATATATATATATATATATATATATATATATATATATATATATATATATATATATATATATATATATATATATATATATATATATATATATATATAAGTATAGATAGATAGATAGATAGATAGATAGATAGATAGATAGATAGATAGATAGATAGATAGATAGATAGATAGATAGATAGATAGATAGATAGATAGATAGATAGATAGATAGATAGATAGTGACAGAGAGAAATATGTTTATAAAAAAAGCTACATACTGTACCCCAGTTTTAATAAACTAAATCAATAAAAAAACAAAGATTTTGTTGCTGTGTTCTTTCAAATAGAAACTGATTTCACCGCATGTTCATGAAAAATCATCAATTTAAATGTTTGCATGAAAACATGGTGACTATGAGAACTGTTTGTTTTCATCAACTCCCCCTGTGAGCATCGAATCTCATTATGTAACAAAACCAGAATATGAACAAGTCCAGCTGTAGTGCATCAACCCAGGTTTGACTCTTCTCAAGAGCTGAGTGTCCCCAGCACGCAGCTGTTTTCCTCTTCTTCGGACCGTAGGTCTCTCTGGGTGTAAATTCCTCGTCTGAAGACCATCGACAATGTTTCAAAACTCTAGATGCGTAACACAGATAAAATGTCACACACTGCAGCAAAGTATTATAACATAACTTATTGAAAGGGTTATACATAATTTACGATACTTTATTACAAATACGCAAAGATTTGAGAAGGAAACAGTCCATCCTCCGGTGACTGCGCCGACGCCATTACTGTGTTTACATGCATGCGCGTTCACGAGAGGCCAAGCTGTGGAGGAGGAGCTAAGGAGGCGGAGTTGCAGGTCAGCCAGAGTGCAAGGGGGAGGAGGGAGAAATGTCTCTGTTCAAAATTTTCCTAAGTTTCAGGGCTTTCCACAAACCGCAGACTGTGCCTGTGTGCAAGTGAAAGTCTTTTTGTATCAACCATCCAACTGACCTGCACAAAAGGCAGTAAGGATGCAAAAAGACAGGAGGCAAAACTAGCGTTAACTAAGATCAACCAGTCAGGATTTATTACTTATCAATTAATTAATTAATTAATTACATTTATTTAATTATTTATTTATGTATTTATTTATTTATTTATTTTAAGAAAAAAAGGAAAAATACAGATTTTGAAAATTTACAATTTGAATGCAAATGGACCAAAAAATTGTAGTCTTGTTGCTGTTGGCAAAGGTGATAATGCTATGGTGATAATAACAGAGCTGTGAATATTTACAATACATATTTGTCAAAACAACCATGACATTTGTCTAGTTTAAAGGAGTAAACTCTGCCTGTTAGCAAAATATTTCATGATTCTCTGAACATATTTTAAAGAAACTTTCAGAAAGCAATTTTTGCTGTAAGAAATTTCAAAGCTTTCTTTCTGAACGTTACGTTAAAATATGTTCAGTGTATGTGAAATATTTTTCTAACAGGCAGAGTTGACTCCATATTGATGTATATAGTGTTTCCATGTAGGGTCACACTCTCCAAAGGAACATTGATAACCACTTTAACACCTGAACCCTTTAAGCAACCGGTAAAATAATTTCATGATTGACACTTGCTTTACTCGTGTTTTCCTTTCAGGCTCACAGTGTCACTGGTGCTCACGTCCAGCTATCACTGTGAGAGAGGTGGGGTACACCCTGGACAGGTTGCAAGTCCATCACATAACCATTTAATTCCTGTTTTTTTGTATATATTTTTTTATGAATTTATTTAATATTGATGTTTTTGTTAAATATGTACGTGGTGCATCTGTAGCTGCAGTTAAAGGAAATGTTTTGAACTGTGTTAGTTGAGTTTCTTGCTTTAGTAATAGCATTTTTTTTTTACATTATATGAAATACCTGTCTGTGATTCAGTGCCCTGTTATACTGCATTTATTTTTATTATTCATGATTTCTATAGTCATGTCATCTTAATGATAGTATTAAGAGGTGGACAGGTTCAGGAAGGACACCATTTAAAAGCTAGGTGTAAAATGCATGCCCCGCTACTGACTTTAAGTAGTCAAAATAAAGAAAATTCTGCCGCACATGCAATATATATGATTTGTTCATATATATATGTATATATATTTATATATGTGTGTGTGTATGTTCACAGACAAGACAGTGAAACCCCAAAATACAGGTCAAAATATGAATCTATAATCCCATTTAAAGATAATTTTGTCATCTTATTGCACACACATTAATATAAGTGGGCACAAATTTATTTATTCTTATTTTATTTATTCATTCAATTAAACGAAACAAAAGAAACAAAAAAAAATCATTAAAAAAATGAATGAAAAGGGGGCAGAAAGAAGAAAAAAATTAATACCTGCCCCTTATTTAAAACAAATATATAAAATACGGTAACTATTTATTTTATATGTGAATGACTTGGTAAATGTGTCAGGACTCCTTAAATGTGTACTTTTTGCTGATGATACCACATTTTTCTGTTTAGGTGAAGATATAGAACAAATGTTGGAATTGATAAAGACAGAATTTGTCAAGATACAAACTTGGTTTAAAATAAATAAATTATCATTAAATCTAGAAAAAACTAATTACATGATATTCAGTAATAAAAAGAAAACTGTTGATGTTCCACTCAAAATTGAGGATGTTGAGATTTGTAGAGTGAGTGAGGTGAAGTTTTTGGGTGTTATCATTGATGACAAACTGACATGGAAACAACACATAAATTCTGTAAGAATAAAAATAGCTAAATCGATTGCAGTACTGTACAAAGTCAGAGACCTATTGAATGATAAAGCTCTGTATTTGTTGTATAACACAATCATTGTTCCACACTTAATCTATTGTATTGATGTTTGGGGGAATGCGTGTAAAACAATCACAAAGCCTATTTTTGTATTACAGAAAAGAGCTGTAAGAATTATCACTAGAAAACATTACCGTCATCCATCAAGTACATTATTTTATCAACTGAAGTTATTGAAGTTCCATGATTTGGTAGACTATAATATTTTATCAGTTATGTATAGGGCTCAAAATAATGCATTACCTTTAAATATCCAAATGCATTTTGTTAAAAGACAAAGTTGTTATAATCTTAAGGGGACAGAGATGTTTGTAAAACCACAATTCAGAACTAGTTTGAAGGGACGTTCTACCTCAATCCAGGGAATTAGATTATGGAATGGCTTGGAGAATGTAGTTAAAAATGCCAAGTCAATGTTTACATTTAAGAAAATGATCAAAACGAATGTGTTAAAAAATATATATGAAATAGCGTAATGTGTATTGTATTAGTTAGAAAATTAGAAAGAGTTAGTCATTTTGTACTGTTGGTTGAAGATTATTATTGTTTAATCTGATTGTTGGAGAAAAGGGGCAGATATAATAAGATTTATTCTTCTTTCTGCTACCTTTAATTTTTTATATTTTGTACATTATCATTTATGGGATTGTCTTGTATTGTTTCTTTTGTTAAAAAAAAACATTTAATAAACATAAACATAAACAAACAAACAACAAACTACTCTTGAACAATCTCCAAATTGAAAACAAAAAAACTTTAGGCATTCTTCACCTGGCACCATACCTCCTCAACAACTTTACTTTATTCATATTTTTAAACATATAAAATGTTTTAAAAATGTTTATGGTGATATCGAGGCAATTCCACAATCATATTCCCTGAATTACAACACAACTCCCTCAGACTAGTTCTTAATGGAGGTTTTACAAACATTTCCATTCCCTTAAGGTTATGACTCTTGTTTAACAAATTTCAATTGAATATTTGGGCGTAATATTTTGTATGAACTTTATACATGACTTGCAAAACATTATATTCAAACAAATTATACATTTTTAATAATTTCAACTGACGAAATAATAAATTTGTTGGGTGACCATAGTACTTCCTACTACAAATTCTTATATCTCTTTTTTGTTAAATGAAAATAGGGTTTGTAACTGTTTTACATTTCCCAAACTTCAATTCAATAGATTAAAAATGGAACAATCATTACATTATAAAATACTGTATATACAAAGCGTTGTCATCCACAAACTATTTTACTTTATATAGTAATGCAATTTATTTTACTATTTTTATTCTTAAGTAATTTACATGAGATTTCCATGTCAGCTTCTCATCAATAACGACACCCAAACATTTTATTTAATTAACTATGAATTTCAATACTGTCAATTTTAAATGGGACTTTGATCATTTTCTTTCTATTACTACATACCATGTAGTTTTTTTTTTTTTTTAATTTAATGATAACTTATTAAAGCTTCAGTATGTAACTTATTTTTTAAACATATTTCTTCACTCTGCCACTATCTAATGATAGATTGATGTTTGACAGGTAATCTCTGAAAAAAACTATAGTCCTCTGGCGTCTCCCGGTGGTAATAAAAGCATTTATAAAAACCAGAGCGCCCCGCGGTTAACCAGCCAATAAAAACAGCCAGCCAATAAAAACAGAGCTTCTCACTTCTCACCCCCTAACCCACGCCCCCCCACACCCCCGCCTGTCAGCCCGCAGCGGCCGCGCAGGTTCTCGTTGAAATAATTGCAAAGCGATGCAAAACTGTTTTGTATGTGACACAAATGTATTAAATCCCCCTTCTTCATCCCTGCTCTGGACTTTTCTTTTGTTTTTTTGCCAAAAGTCAAGTGATCGCTTCTTCCTCCAGACCTCCACTGACAGAAATGAGGAAGTCACGAGCGAATTAAATCATGTCCAACGTGGCTGCGTGAAGCTCTGCAGATTTCAGGGTGTTTTTGTTTTGCTGGACCAGTGCTCCATGTTTTTATTTTATTTTTTAGAACGTTTTATTAACATATAATCACACAACTTTGCAGCGACTGAGACGGGACGTAGTGGAGGCGGAGTATTCCAGGCTGCAGCGTGAGCGAGGTGGAGCTGAGTCATATATGGCTCTGAGTGAGGAGGGATCAGAAACGTGTCTCTGTTCAAAATGTTTCTATGTGCCAGCGTGTTCAAAAACTACATATTGCAGCTTTAAGGTGGAACCACCAAGTTTGATTTTTTATGAATTCTGCATGTTAAATTAGTTTCATAACTCATTCACAAATGCATGAGTGCTAATGTACTTAGTGCTAAACTAATGTAACCAAATATGTTCAACAAAGTCATGAAGTGAACATAATTTCCTAGTTTCTTCCTTACTCATTATTTTTTTAAGATGACAAACTGGTCCAACAACATGCTGGGGTGAACATTACACTTTCCGTCATACAAATCAGAAGCTAAGTCATACACCTTCAGATCAGCTACTAGAGAAATGTCTCGCAAGTGCTTTTACCAGTGATACATTTGTATTGCCTGCACTTTTATTTCAGCCATAGTATGTCCCATTGCTTTCAGCCAGAGTCTGACAGTCATCAGTGCAGTGCTAAGAAAGACCCCTGTGAGATTAAACCCTGTAATAGCTGCTGATGATCATTATCACAGTCAGCTTTCACTAATACTCACAGACAAGAGATTGACAATTGATTATTTGGTTAACTGGAAACAGCTTAAAGCACTTTGTAAAAAAAAAAAAAAAAAAGAAGAAGTTATAAGTGTAACCAGAATCCCGTGAAAGAAACTTCTCTTTTTAAAAATAATTCATAGAATTGAGTCAGAAAAATGATTTAATGGCAGAGTTACCATCTACAGGCTGCATGGGTCTTTGTTAGCCAGTACATCAGAGTCTACAGCAAAGCCATAGAGGGCATTTTCATTGAGAATAAATTTGCAGCAGTCGCCTGACTCAAAACTGCACCTTTGTTCGTGTCTGATTTTAATGCAGCCTGGTGCTTCTTTCCCCCCCTTCTTGTCTGACAGTTTTTCATTGGATCTGACACTGAACATAACCGGTAAAACTCTTGCCTCAGCAGTGTTGGGCAGAGAGCAAGGGAGACAGCAAGAGACAAAAACAGGAGTGAAAATAAAATGAGCCAGATGGTAAAGTAGCAAAAACAAAAAAACAAAAAAAAGGGAAAGCTAAATGCTCGTTAGCACCTCAGTGGCCGAAATAAAAATAAGATGACACACCTGACTGATAATTAGTCTCGAGAGCATCAGTTCCTCAGTCTGAAGAAGTGTGTGGATCTGTGGGTATAGTTTAGTTTTAAAACCTCACCGGCTGTGTGTTGGTGTGTAATAGAAAAGAGGGCAGGGGCCTTTGCATGTATCCAAGCTAATGGGTATCCTGGCACACATAATCAGGACCATTAATTACAGAGAGCAGAGCGCTATATAGACTGAGGGAAAGGGAGCGAGGTTTCCACCAACACTAAAATGAAGTGCTGATAATCGAGCAAAAGAGGTTCAAAAGTCAATAGTGTTAGAGAGGGACGGTGTGAAAGGGTGAAACGAGGCAGGGTTGTCATTTAATTTATAAGGTGAACATTTTAAATGTTATGTTCTGGTTTTTCTTTGGCAGTCAGCACTTCTATACCCCCGAAAAGGGATTGAATTTAATTATAACGAGAAAGAGGAGAGTGAAAGAGACAACGACGCCGACAGATGGAGGTGTTTTTTTTTTCTTTTTCTTAAACCAACTCCCTGTATGTACGTGGATATTGTTGAATCTAAAATAAAACAGCTCAGGAAGTTTCATTTGCTTTTGTGCAATTATCTGTCAGTCCTTGAGACTCAATGAGGCAACCTGTATAAATAAAGGTTAAAAAAAAACTGACCAAAGAAATTACCCACCAGCTAACAAATATAAAAAACATAAACAACTGCAAGTAAGAAATGCTGCAAACACAACCCGAAAAAACCGGAAGTGCACCAGACCACTAGGGGGTGTCAACCATCAAATTGCATGTGACCAGACAACCTATAAATATATTTTAGCAGAGCTGCCACTTTTTAAATTTGTAGTTATACTTTCATAGTATGCAAGGATACAGTACATAAAATGTCTCAAGTAAAGAGAGGTTTTGGTCATGTAAAGAAACAAAAATTAGTTTTTGTTAAAGTTAAAGGCAGAAAATTAAACACTGGTTGAAAATATTTCGAAATATAGTTTTAAAAATTAGGCTGTTTTATAAATTGATAGAGACGTTTTAGACTGATCCCAACACTCATATCAGTGATAGACACATATTATACACTGAAATTATTGGGGATAATTCTACTTTACATTGGCATAGCTTAGAAATGTGCTAAATCATCTTAGCTGAACTTGTTGCTTGTTTTGATAATCTTACCCCCTAATTCCAACTTCATATTGTAGCAAAATCATCTAAAGCTTTCAATTTCAAGTTTATCTTAATATCATGTCTCTGGTTTTCCTTTGAAATATCAAATTACATCATTTAAGTACATATTTGTGTTTGCTACTGGTACATATTTAATTAAGAGTTTTGAAAATATTTCTGTGTAAATATCTCATGTAAGGTGGACATCTGAAGCTAAGACACAAGTGTGACTTACATATGTACAGAATTGTTTTTCTTTTTTTTAATTTATTGGGCACGGCTTGTTTTCAGGTGCGCACAATAGTCCGGAAATTATTTATTTATCTATCTATTTATGTATTTAATTTATTAATTTCAATTTAAAAACACAAAGACAATTTCAAAAAGATACAGTATATATATATATATATATCATTAAAAATTACTAAATTACGAAAGTATAAAACTCTGATAGACCTTTATTTATTTTTTGTTTTACCATTTGTTAGCAAAAAAAATGAAGAAATGTTAAAAGGAAGAACTGATAAATTACCTTTTTTTTTTAGGTGACAACAGAAGATTTCTATTCCTTACAAGAAACCTCAGATTTATCAAGACTATTTGCCTCAGCAATGGCCTTAAATGTTTATTTTGTCATAAAAAGAAAGAGCAACAAAAACAACAATAAATCAACCCAGCTCCTGAATGCAAGTACAGTAATGAGGTACTCATGCTATTGTTTCTTTAGGAGTTCCGACTGTTGTAGAAAATTTAGTAGCAAGCTCACACATTAGTTATCTGGAATGAACATAAAATATGACACACACAGACTTCCATCCACACCAATCATTTTTATTAATTAGTTTTTTTTTTTTTTTTTGTGCCAAACATTTATTTATGGGTTTTTAATCAATAGCCTAATCCACATAAGGCCTATTTCTCTGCACGGGTAAAATAAGAAGAAAAAAAAGTGCGTTAGTGTGCGTATTTGTGTTTAAGGTGTGTGAGAGGCAAGGTAATTAGGTAATCAACAGCTGTGCCAGACAGTCAGGAAGCAGCTTGTTAAGAAAGTGAAGCAGAGATAGAAACAGATAATGAGAGAGAAGAGGGGAGGGTGGGCTGCATGTAAACAGAAAAATGAAGTGGAAACGATGGACAGAAAATGATCAGAGGAAGACAAACAGCAAGGTTTCAAGACAATGACAGAACCAATGATGGAAATGTGGAGATAACATGAAGTAACACAATCAGATGGAGGACAGCTGTTGTTGTCGGAATGAAACACACGCAGATCTTTTATTGACAGAGGAAACTAATTATAGACAGCTTGGAGGGAAGGTGGGTTTTATTGACACACAAAGAAACACAAGCTCATACACAAAATAGATAGATAGATAGATAGATAGATGATAGATGATAGATAGATAGATAGATAGATAGATAGATAGATAGATAGATAGATAGATAGATAGATAGATAGATAGATAGATAGATAGATAGATAGATAGATAGATAGATAGATAGATAGATAGATAGATAGATAGATAGATAGATAGATAGATAGATAGATAGATAGATAGATAGATAGATAGATAGATAGATAGATAATCTGAGGCGTATGCTAAAAGAGAAGAATTATTGATCCAACAAAAACTAAACATTTACAGGACTTTAGAAGATGATAAAATCAAATGTATTTTTTGTATTCTTACGATTTTTTTTTTTTTTTTTTTGAAAATGTGTTTTTGACTATTTTTAAACGTAGTCTACCAAAGTTAAGATATTTATAGAAATGTTTTGGAAAGCTTAACTTCAAAACTTTAAATATTTCTTTAAATTACAACTATCAGTCCCTGGCTATCATTGCTGGTTGTTGTTGTTATTATTATTATTATTATTATTATTATTATTATTATTATTATTATTATTATTATTATTATTATTGTTGTTGTTGTTGTTATTATTATTATTATTATTATTATTATTATTATTATTATTATTATTATTATTATTATTTTAAAGCATATTTTTGTCTATGTATTAATTTTTACACATAAGCACAATTGACTTTTATTCACAGAAAATCAAACAACTTCTCAGGATTCTGCTTGACATACTCTTTGGGTCATGGTCATGCTGCAAGGTGAAAAGTTGCCCACAGTTGTACAGTTTTTCTACAAAAAGCATTTTTTGGTTTTAAACTTCCTCCTTGTCACTTTGATTAAGGTTGTTGTGCTCCTGGGAACCACAAGGCTGCAGAAATGGCTTCATACCCTTGTCCTGATCCATTTAATTCTACTGTTCTATAGATCACACAATGTGTGTCTTATGGGACAGAAACAAAACAAAAGGTTATCTCTCTAAACATAATCAGTCTGTAGGCACAATTCAAGCATTTGTTACCTAATCAAGCTTTAGACCAAATTTTTGGACCCTGCCAAAAGAGCTAAACCAAAGAAAAAAGTTGATTTATATACATGAAAAAATATAATTAATTATCACTCTGAAAAATATGTAAAACTGGAAAAAAGGAAGTCAAATAAAAATACAGAGTTTTTCAAATTAAAATGTTACAAAGTGCACTGCCTTGAGCCAAGGCAGTAGCAGAATGTAACAGACATGCATTGCCAACGAACAAACCTCTAGACATGTATTTTGAAGGCACTGGAAGTAAAATGAGGATATGCTAAAATCCATCCATCCATCCATTTTCTTCCGCTTATCCGGGGTCGGGTCGCGGGGGTAGCAGCCTAAGTAGGGAGGCCCAGACTTCCCTCTCCCCAGCCACTTGGAGCAGCTCCTCTGGGGGAATCCCAAGGCGTTCCCAGGCCAGCCGAGAAACATAGTCCCTCCAGCGTATCCTGGGTCTTCCTCTGGGTCTCCTCCCGGTGGGACATGCCCGGAACACCTCACCAGGGAGGCGTCCAGGAGGCATCCTAACCAGATGCCCGAGCCACCTCAACTGGCTCCTCTCGATGTGGAGAAGCAGCGGCTCTACTCCGAGTCCCTCCCGGATGACTGAGCTTCTCACCCTATCTCTAAGGGAGAGTCCAGCCACCCTGCGGAGAAAACTCATTTCAGCCGCTTGTATCCGAGATCTTGTTCTTTCGGTCATAACCCAAAGCTCATGACCATAGATGAGGGTGGGAACGTAGATCGATCGGTAAATTGAGAGCTTCGCCTTTTGACTCAGCTCTCTCTTCACCACGACAGACCGGTACAGCGCCCGCTTCACTGCGGACGCTGCACCTATCCGCCTATCGATCTCACGCTCCAGTTTTCCCTCATTCGTGAACAAGATCCCGAGATACTTAAACTCCTCCACTTGGGGCAGGACCTCCTCCCCGACCCGGAGAGGGCACGCTACCCTTTTCCGGCTCAAGACCATGGCCTCGGATTTGGAGGAACTGATCCTCATCCCGGCCGCATCGCATTCAGCTGCAAACCGCTCCAGTGAAAGCTGTAGATCACGAGCTGATGAAGCCAATAGGACCACATCATCTGCAAAAAACAGAGAAGCGATTCTAAGGCCACCAAAACGGATCCTCTCAACACCTTGGCTGCGCCTAGAAATTCTGTCCATAAAAGTTATAAACAGAATCGGTGACAAAGGGCAACCTTGGCGGAGTCCAACTCTCACCGGAAACGAGCCTGACTTACTGCCGGCAATGCGGACCAAGCTCTGACACCGGTCGTACAGGGACCTAACAGCCCATATCAATGGGCCTGGTACCCCATACTCCCGGAGTACCCGCCACAGAACCCCCCGAGGGACGCGGTCGAATGCCTTTTCCAAGTCTACAAAGCACATGTAAACTGGTTGGGCAAACTCCCACGCACCCTCCAGGACCCTGTTGAGGGTGTAGAGCTGGTCTAGTGTTCCACGACCAGGACGAAAACCACACTGCTCCTCCTGAATCCGAGGTTCGACTATCCGACGGACCCTCCTCTCCAGAACCCCTGAATAGACCTTACCAGGGAGGCTTAAGAGTGTGATCCCTCTATAGTTGGAACACACCCTACGGTCCCCCTTTTTGAATAGGGGAACCACCACCCCAGTCTGCCAATCCAAGGGAACTGCCCCCGATGTCCACGCGATATTGCAGAGTCGCGTAAGCCAACACAACCCCACAACATCCAGAGCCCTAAGGAACTCAGGACGAATCTCATCCACCCCCGGAGCCTTGCCACCGCGGAGCTTTTTAACCACCTCGGCGACCTCCGCACCAGAGATTGGAGAGTCCGATCCAAAGTCCCCAGGCTCCGCTTCCTCAGTGGAAGACGTGCCAGTAGGATTGAGGAGGTCTTCGAAGTATTCCGCCCACCGACTCACAACATCCCGAGTTGAGGTCAACAGCACGCCATCCCCACCATAAATGGTGTTGGTCGCGTACCGCTTTCCCCCCCTGAGACGCCGGATGGTGGACCAGAATCGCCTCGAAGCCGTACGGAAGTCATTCTCCATGGCCTCTCCGAACTCCTCCCACGCCCGAGTTTTTGCCTCAGCAACCACCCGAGCCGCTAAAATATTCATTTAAAAAAAATTTAAAATGTTTTTCCAGCAGCTAATACACAAGGTTCAAATAAATACTAGAGCTGGGTCATTAAAGGCTTGGAAGAGCAAGCAAGTCACCAGAAACGTGCAGTCTGAACATAAAACCCATGGGACAGATGCCACAAAACAGCACGGAAAATGTGATTGACACGTCCTCTCCTGGAAGCATTACATAATAATAATATAATAATGAATTCAATTTATAACGCACTTTTCATTAGTGAAAATCTCAAAGTGCTATATGGGTTTTAAGATGCAACCTTGAAGCAGATTCTATTCCGTTTCCACTTCCTGCAGCACGAAAAGCAAACCACGATGCATCGACTCCTAACCTTTTTTCTCCCCTCTCGGTGTCTCTGCTTCTCTCCCAATCATTTCTCCACTGTTGGCTGAATGTTAAGAAGACAAGTGTTCACAGGACCCTAAAGCAAAGAGCATTGTATCATCGACCAACTTGTCCTTCTCCAGCAGTCTCCCCCTTGTTCTATTCTTGTCTTTCTGATCATTTCTTCCTCATGTGTTTGGACCAGGAAAACAAAGGAGGCATCTCCTTTTAACCCCACTTTTTACTCCACTCTCCTGCTTCCCCCACTACTGCTTCACTGCTAAAAAGAATAGAAAAAAAAGGAAGAAAAAAATACAGGCATTTCCAGAGTCATGACCAAAATTGTTGTGAAATTGTAGTCTTGGATTTAATCGTTTACACTCCGGCACCTCTCCTCTTTCATTCAGCTGGCCATGAAAGTTAAAAACATTTAATTAAAGATAAAAAAATGTTGATCCATACTTCTATGCTTTCATATCCTCCTTTCTGTGACTGTAAACATTTTTTCTTCACAAAAGCAATTTGATAAGGTTTAACAGAATTGCTGTATGTTATCTTCAATTTTTTAGAAGAAAGTCCAAGAAGCAACACGTTTGCTCATCAAAGGGCAGCACAGTGGTGCGGTTGGTAGAGCTGCTGCATCTCAATGAGAAGGTCGCCGGATCGAATCCCAGCCGGGAGGACTTTCTGGGGGGTGTTTGCATGTTCTCTCCATGCATGCGTGGGTTTTCTCCAAGTACTTCGGTTTGCTCCCACAGACTAAAACATACATGTTTACATTGGCTGGTTATCTAA
>JBBPBX010096644.1:0-12992 GCA_038048925.1 Garcialebias charrua
CATACAAAATTAACCCCTAGTCCAAGTACACATATGATCGAACTTTAGGCTTGTACCATTACAAACACAAGATACATATTAAAGTGGTGCAGCCCTCCACTCTTTGAGCTTTGCACGCATCCACTGACATAAGTCCTCGTAATTTAGCCTGTACAGAATGTTGCGGTTGAAGTTGGGGAATGCAAGGAAGTGTCTTCCTGGTTGGTATTTGAAGACTTCCGTCTTCCTGAACACCTGCAACAAGGTTAAAATGTCATTTGTCATATCAGCTGCATGGTGGGTGCCAACAGGCCGGGATAACTGCAGCTCTCTGTCTGCTGTTTCCATCATGGTTTTTAAAACACCAACAGACCTGCTAACCCTGTCAGCTGTGTCATTTGTCAGATTGGTGCCTTTGTTCCTCAGAAATGATTTTAGGAAGTTATTGAGATGCTCAAGGTGCAGATCCAGTGGAATGTTTTTTCCTTTGCCCCCCCTGCCATTCCAGAATCTGTTCCAAATTACATCATGTGCAACCTGAGGGGACAAAGTGTCATTGACTTGGACTGTTAATAGCAAAGTGCTATATGCATATTTAGTGTGCCTGTAAGCTTTGAAGATAAGCAGTGCCACCTTATAAAGCCTAATCAAACGCTCCCCATCTCCCTCTTTTACTGCATCCAACATGTCCCATAGCAGAAATCCAAAGAAAAGCCTGGCCTCAGTGTGTTGCTTTTTGTGGTCTGCCACACTAAAGGAAGCAGTCTCAGCAGGTGGCACAGATGGCATGACAAGATGGTGAACTTTGTTTTCATGGTTCTCTCTGCTCTTTTTGTTGATGTACACTCTACTACAACCAGGCTGACGGCAAGGAAGCTTCTCCTTTCCAGTGTGTTGTGGTGTACTTGCTGCTTCAGTCACTGCAGCCGACAGCTCAAGTGTATCTGCTGATGTCAGAAATGTGTCAACAACTTTTGCCACAGAGTCATGGAGCCAGGTTCTCTTCTGCTCTTCAGACCCCTGCAGGACATGTTCTGGTACTACATCAGTAGTGGCTGTAAAAGGAAATTATATTTTTTAAATACATTCCTTACGACGGTGTATCAACGACAATGATGTCATACATACACACAGTTAAACAGATACAAACCTGTGACATCATCCAAATGGAAATATTCCATAGCTGCTGCCAGGAATAGTGCTGTTGTATCAATCTTCACAAAGTGTTTGTAGGCATTGTATGAAGTGTGCGGACCTTTTTTAGCATTGGTACACCTATAAATTAAAAATCAGTTATGGAAATCCCATCTGTAACATTTTAACATATTCAAACAATTGCTATGGATAAAAATTCATCACTTTAAAACTGAGAATCAATTTTATTAATTTTCAAAATGGTGACTTCTGTTATTTGTGCAAATTAATGATAGATTTTAATATCCTTCAACATTTTCCAGCTATGAAATTGCACAAATTTATTATAGTGTTAGATTGTTATTTGTTCCAATAGCTAGTGGTCTAAAACCTTTACCCATACAGCCCCGATGGAAAGCAGCCGAATTCATGGTGGCTTAGCTTTCTTGGACACACGCACACAGTTCATACTGTACATCCACACCAAATTCATGGTTGATGAACATCATCTTAAAGGATAGACTCCTTTAAAAACATGTAAAAACAGAGACAATTTAGCATAACAAATATAAACTGGATTGAATGTGAACAAATTACTTTTGTCTTTTTAAGTATTTCACTTTTACCTCAACAGATTCATGTTGGCAAGGACTGTGCTGTGGTCTTTTGCAGATGTTTCATTAAAAAAGATCTGATGATATATCTGTAATGCATATAACAACACATATAAAACATTCAGTAGGACAATTATCAGACACCATCATTTATCTAAAACACAGTGGGTTTCATAAACAGGAATATAGGGCATGAGTGAGCTTTTATTCAACAAAATGCTCACAAACCTCAAAGAGATTACGGATGGCGTGCCAGTCTTCAAACTTGAAAACAAGGCCCTCTAGACGTTCATCCTCTGTCTCTCCTTCAGAAAAGGCCAACTGGACATTCCGGCAATTGCCTTCAGTAAGTCTGTCACCCCCAACCAAAATCTTCTGAATTCCATCGGGGCACTTTGGAACATATCTGAAGAAGTAATTGTATTTGATTATCAATTGAAACACTGTAATGTGTCTCTTACATGTGTTTAGAGTAATCGGGGAGGAAAAGCATTGATATAAAATACATTGAAATGTATTTAGTGAAATAATTGTTAATATAAATGAAACCTCATCCATCCATCCATCCATCCATTTTCATCCGCTTATCCGGGGTCGGGTCGCGGGGGTAGCAGCCTAAGTAGGGAGGCCCAGACTTCCCTCTCCCCAGCCACTTGGAGCAGCTCCTCTGGGGGAATCCCAAGGCGTTCCCAGGCCAGCCGAGAAACATAGTCCCTCCAGCGTGTCCTGGGTCTTCCTCTGGGTCTCCTCCCGGTGGGACATGCCCGGAACACCTCACCAGGGAGGCGTCCAGGAGGCATCCTAACCAGATGCCCGAGCCACCTCAACTGGCTCCTCTCGATGTGGAGAAGCAGCGGCTCTACTCCGAGTCCCTCCCGGATGACTGAGCTTCTCACCCTATCTCTAAGGGAGAGTCCAGCCACCCTGCGGAGACTCATTTCAGCCGCTTGTATCCGAGATCTTGTTCTTTCGGTCATAACCCAAAGCTCATGACCATAGATGAGGGTGGGAACGTAGATCGATCTGTAAATTGAGAGCTTTGCCTTTTGACTCAGCTCTCTCTTCACCACGACAGACCGGTACAGCGCCCGCTTCACTGCAGACGTTGCACCTATCCGCCTATCGATCTCACGCTCCAGTTTTCCCTCATTCGTGAACAAGACCCCGAGATATTAAACTCCTCCACTTGGGGCAGGACCTCCTCCCCGACCTGGAGAAGGCATGCTACCCTTTTCCGGCTCAAGACCATGGCCTCGGATTTGGAGGAACTGATCCTCATCCCGGCCGCATCACATTCAGCTGCAAACCGCTCCAGCGAAAGCTGTAGATCACGATCTGATGAAGCCAATAGGACCACATCATCTGCAAAAAACAGAGAAGCGATTCTAAGGCCACCAAAACGGATCCTCTCAACACCTTGGCTGCGCCTAGAAATTCTGTCCATAAAAGTTATGAACAGAATCGGTGACAAAGGGCAACCTTGGCGGAGTCCAACTCTCACTGGAAACGAGCCTGACTTACTGCAGCGATGCGGACCAAGCTCTGACACCGGTCGTACAGGGACCTAACAGCCCATATCAAAGGGCCTGGTACCCCATACTCCCGGAGTACCCCCCACAGAACCCCCCGAGGGACGCGGTCGAATGCCTTTTCCAAGTCCACAAAGCACATGTAAACTGGTTGGGCAAACTCCCACGCACCCTCCAGGACCCTGCTGAGGGTGTAGAGCTGGTCTAGTGTTCCACGACCAGGACGAAAACCACACTGCTCCTCCTGAATCCGAGGTTTGACTATCCGACGGACCCTCCTCTCCAGAACCCCTGAATAGACCTTACCAGGGAGGCTTAAGAGTGTGATCCCCCTATAGTTGGAACACACCCTATTTCATATAAATGAAACCTATGTTTGTAAAAATGAATAAACAATTAATAAACTTGCTTGTTACTTACTCCCTCTGAAGATGCTGGAGAACATCCACTAAGTCAGCGGTGCGAGTCTCATCCTTGAATAAAAGTCCTAGTGGGTACTATAAATATGAATTGAAAAATAAAAATAAATGTTAGTGTGCATAATAATTACTTGACTCAATCCAGCATGCATTTCATTTAACTTTCATATTTTCAATATAGTCCATGATTTTATCATTTTGATCCGATAATGTGTTATAACATACATGTGTTGAAGGACGGGCCATTTCTTCAGAGAACTGGTGAGGGATGTGGTGCACAACTACATTTGAGAGTTGCTTGAATGCATCAAGATAAGTTGTCAGGATACGGCTTCCCAACACAACAAATTCCCGGCGCATATTAGCTTGAACATCTGGTCCTGGAAGAGACTGCCCAAGATCGTAATCGACCAAAGAATTTGCCGGTTTCACATTGTCCATGTGCAGTGAGTTCACTCTGTTGATGACACACATGTGGTGTACCCAGTGTATGGACTTGTTGGTTTGAGTGATAGACTGATGATGAGTCTGAATGTAAAAGTCCAGATTGTCAAATATGATTGAATATGTAGGAGGTGCACTAGATGCTGGATGTACTGGGGCAGCCAATGGAGCTACACCCAAATCAGCCATCTCTTCGTCAGTCAGAGTACTAAATGAGAAGACGTCCGGTGCATCAAACTCCTTTGCAGACTTCCCAGTTGTCTCTGTGGTGGAGCTTTGTGCCATGTCTTCAGGGAAAACAAAATGACTCAAGTTAAAATTACATTTGGATAAAAAAATTAAAAAGTCTAACACAAAGTTTTACATAAATTTAACATAAGAAATGGGTTACACAAACTAACCTGATGACAACTGGTCTTTGCTTTGCTTTTTGTGGAATGACTCCAAGTCCTTTTTTAAACACATCACCGGGCGCATGCAGTACTGGGCCATTTCTTTTTGTTTTCCAACTGCATTGGAGTGTGTTGTGCAGATGCCCAACTTGGCCAGTCGCTGGAAAGCTGCCTTTTTTGCTCCACCATAGAGCAACACCGAATTCACATAGTATGCAAGGGCAGATAAACAGTGTTCTCTTCCCCGTAAGGCTACCGAGGCTGCAGCACAAATGTGAGGTAGAGAGTTGTTAGCAACTTTGGAGATGATGCTGAACAAGAAAGGGGACAGCCGCTTCAGGTCATCATGCAACGCTTGAAAGGAAAATGTTTGCAGGTCCAGACCACTTGCTCTCCACAGCATGAAATTGTTTGCCTTGTTACAGAGGGCCACACATTCAGCCTCCACAACCTCCAAAACACTGGCTTGTAAGTGGTCCATCAATTCTTTATGTCTTGATATCAGATTGGCTGCTGTGGCAAACTTCTGCTTTGCCAAATTTTCCACAATCCCAGCTATGTCAGATTGGCATGTCAGTGACCTCTTACAGTGACTGTCGTAGGTGATCGTAATCTGAAACATCAATAAAAAGGTTGTGTTACATGAAAATAGCTAGATTAAAAATGTACATTAGGTTCAGAATTAACATTAACAATGCCAAATACAGTAACAGTTACATTATGGGCTCAATGCAGTGAAGAGTCTTCATATCCTAGTTTGTGCTTCATGACCTTCTCTCTTATTGGCTTATTGTAACCAAGCCATGGCACATGTACAATTAGGCCTCAAGAAGAAAATAGCTTTATGTGGGCCACTTAGAAATACAGATTATAATGTAGATAACATGTGAATGCATTCAATGCTGTTACTATGATCTTGCTCTATTACTTTTCCTTGGGGAAGAAAGATGTAAAGGATCAGAAATCATCCAATTAAATTTAAAAGATGAAAAATACACATATCCAAATAAATAAATATGAACACTTAAAGTGCACCATTTACTTTACGAGGGAACTTTACTTTTTTTTTTTCATTTACTTTACGCGGCCGTGGCGTAGCGGTAATGGCAGTCGTCCCCCGATCGGAAGGTTGGAGGTTTGAATCCCGGTTCCCCACACCATGTATCGTTGTGTCCCTGGGCAAAACACTTAACCCCAAGTTGCTACCAATAGGACTGGAAAGGCGCCTTGCATGGCAGTCTGCCGCAACCGGTGTATGAATGTGTGTATGAATGGGTGGATGGTTGGTATTGTAAAGCGCTTTGGGGCCCCTCACAGGGGGCTAGAAAGTGCTATATAAATAAGCTCCAATTACCATTTCATATTTATTATATTTGTATAGCTACAACAAATTATATATTTATAACTTTATATGTATAATTAACATATACTATTTCTATGCCACCTCATGTATTTCTGCCTCATTAATCAAACTCAGTGTAATGCTAACCAAACTGATGCATTAGGACACAGACCCTCCTCATCTGCATAATGACGCAGAAATTACTAACTTAAAGGAAAAAAAGAAGAGGCAAAAATATAAAAAAACAACACAACAAAATAAAAATTATTGAATGAAATTTATTATAAAGCTATAAAGACATTTAAAGATGCATACCGGTAAATGCATCTATAAGAAAAATGGAAAAATGTATAGTAATGATGTTAATGTGTGTGTGTTCATACATACATCTATGTATGTTCATAAATAATTTCATGTGTATTTATTTATTGGGCCAATTATGTTTATGATTTTATTTCGGTGTCAGTTTTGGTACTCTTTATAACCGACCAATCACACATTCATTTTGCCATGGTCTATGACTACTGATTAGTCCTTAACTGATAATATTTGCTAAAATATCTCAAAATAAGCGTAAAAGATGTTGACGAACAATTTCTTATGTAATTTACATACCTCTGTTTTACTGCTTCTCTTTGGCACTGGCAAGTCGGTTGATCTCCTGGACTTCTTAGCTGCTCTTGGTGTTTTAGATGGTGTAGGCTCCCGGTCTCTTTTGTCAGTAGAGCAAGAGGCATCTTTCTCCAGACAGCTCTCGACAACCGTTGTTGTCTCTTTGACTTTCCATTGCTGCAAAACCTCTGTATCGTGTTGTAGCCTCGTGATTATACTGCAGCATTTACGGCAGACACGGTTTGAACGTTGCGGTGTGTTTTCAATTATTAAACCTAGCTTGGACAGCTGAGATGATATATTATCAACAGTCTTACTGTCGAATATTATTTTGCTGTTTGTTATAACTCCGGCGATTCTTAAATTTGTCTCGCAAAGTCTACAGCATTCATTTACAGCCATTTTGTTCGGTCGGTGGATGTTTGTTTACAACGTACGCAATTTCCGGTTCCAGCCGTCGCGCAACATACGTCACGGGCAAACGTTGATTGGGTAAAATCAGATCCAATGGTTTTGTTCCTCAGCAGAGGCCACGCCTCCAGCAAGAAACGTTTTTCAATGGGGCGGTGCCAGACCCTTGTCTGAAGCGAAGTGAAGGACAGCAGGGTCTGGTTTGAACCAGGCTAGGTATGTACTGGTAATGGTTAGTTTTAGGGTTTGGTATGTATTGGTAATTGTTAGGTTTAAGGTTAGGTATGTACTGGTAATGGTTACGTTTAGGGTTAGGTATGTACTGGTAATCGTTAGGTTTGGTAATCGTTAGGTTTAGGGTTAGGTATGTACTGGTAACGGTTACGTTTAGGGTTAGGTATGTACTGGTAATGGTTAGGTTTAGGGTTTGGTATGTAGTAGAAATGCTTAGGTTTAGGGTTAGGTATGTAGTACAAATGGTTAGGGTTAGGTATGTAGTAGAAATTGTTAGGTTTAGGGTTAGGTATGTACTGGTACCGGTAATCGTTAGGTTTGGTAATCGTTAGGTTTAGGGTTAGGTATGTACTGGTAATGGTTATGTTTAGGGTTAGGTATGTACTGGTAATGGTTAGGTTTAGGGTTTGGTATGTAGTAGAAATGGTTAGGTTTAGGGTTAGGTATATACTGGTAATGGTTAGGTTTAGGTATGTATTGGTAATCTTTAGGTTTAGGGTTAGGTATGTATTGGCAATGGTTAGGTTTAGGGTTAGGTATGTACTGGTAATGGTTAGGTTTAGGGTTAGGTATGTACTGGCAATGGTTAGGTTTAGGGTTAGGTATGTACTGGTAATTGTTAAGTTTAGGGTTAGGTATGTACTGGTAATGGTTAGGTTTAAGGTTAGGTATGCAGTACTAATGGTTAGGTTTATGGTTAGGTATGTACTGGTAATATTTAGGGTTAGGCTACAGAAATTAATGAAAAATTAATAGAAGTCAATGCAAAGTCCCTATAAACATCCATCCATTTATACATAGTTCCCACACACGTGACGAGTATTGCGCAATACCGGGTTTTTCGCCACCTGTAAAGGCAGAGATGGCGGACAAACAGACTCGAGCTAACACAGCTAAATACATTACTAGCTTGACCAAGGCACAAGAGCAAAATGGCAGTGGTCGGAGTTGAATGAGTTGGAGAAAGAAATCATGGCAGACGAAGCGGACAACTTGTCACCAAGAAGTTACTCTGATATCATTAATTATTTAATTACTACGAAGAGTGCACACCGAGGAGCTTCACAGCTTTAAATCCAAACAAGATGTGTAAACTGTCTCAATCATATCTAACCAGCTAAATAAAAATTTAACTAAAATAACACACAGCCAACAAACAGTCCAGGCTGAACACGGACCAGGACCAGCACTTTGAGTGTTACCGTGTTGGAAGTTAGCATGTTGCGTTAGTGACATGCTAGCTAACCACAGCTAACCACAGCAGTAGACGGTGCTAAATCATGAAGAAGAAAAAAACAGCTCCAACACGCAGACAGTTGTACTCTAACATTGTTCTGACATTGTTTCACAAAATGATTTATGTAGAATATTTTGTTTACCGGCCAAAAGCACGACGTCTTCAGAGCAGACTCAGACAGATGAGGGGCTGCTGTGAGCTTCTCTGATGAGATAAATCCTTCATGTTTACTTATTTTTGGGATTAAGTGAAACCTGCGCGTTGCCCAAACGTCTACCCGACTGGAACACCCACTGACCCAACACGAAGTAACCATTGCAATTAATTAGAAATAAACAAAAACAAAAAAACAACGTGAAAAATAAACAGCCAGTAGACCGCTAACTGCTGCTCTCATAGCGTTCCGCCTCCACGCATGAGGGTCAACCCGGAAATTCCACAGATGTTACGTCACATGGGAACTATGTATTATCTTTACTTGCTTCTTCCTTTTTGGGTTGCGGGGGTCACTGGTCCCCATATCCAGCAGTCACTGTGTGAGAGGCGGGGGACACCTGGTCTCCAGTCCATCACAGGGACACAGAGACAAACTAGACAAACAACTATTCACTCTCTCACTCACGCCTAGGGACAATTTAGAGTTACCAATCAGTCTATCATGCAGGTTTTTGGTCTGTGGGAGGAAACCGGAGTACCCAGCTAAAACACACACATGTACGGAGAGAACATGCAAACTCCACCCATTCAAAACTTGCTCTTCTCAAGGGCGGATGTCTCCTCCTCTCCCTCTCCGCTTTGCTTTTGCTCTGTCTTGTCTGTGAAACTGCTTCTGGTTGCTCACCGCCCTTGCGTCCCCACCCACCGGCGTAATGTCGGCGTCATTATGTGCTGTTGACCTTCAAACAGCGTGTTTATTTATTTTTTATCTCCAAACCCTATGTGTTATTTTTCACCACTTTTTATTGTCTGTCCGAACTGGTCTCACTTGTAAATGAGTCTTGGAGGCTCAGGGCCAGTTTACACGGCGCGTATTTTGAGTGGAACCGCTACTTTCTCTTTGCGACTTTGCTTATCGCCTACACGACGCTGCTGGCCCCCCTCTTTGACTCCGATACTTTTCTGACCCTGCTCTCAAAGTGGAAGTTTTTCGCTGACCCCCCGTTGATAATGTAAACATCTCCCACGGAGCTTTTGTTTGAACACATGCACGCAGCACGCACGCGCAGACAGCCGGCATTTTAACAATGGCGGTGGACTGGACAGTGGACACACGCACCACTTTCTGAACTATAGCTGATGGAATATATTTTGATTCTCATATTTAATTATTCTACACCTTACCTGCATCTGTGTTGGAAGAGAGCCAGCTGCCTGGATCCAGTTGTCGCTGTTAACGAGGCAGTCGGACATTTCACGTGTCACGCTGCACTATAACATACTAAATGTGCTATATATTAACAGTTTAACAATAATAAACAGTATTTATGTTAGCGTGGGAGATATTTAAATTTATCTGAGCTAAATGAAGCTATCTGGACTCGTTACGTCATGCCTAACATGCTGCTGAAAATGAAGACACCAGGTTGATTTTTAATTTATTTGTTTATTCAACACCACAAACTCATGTCACAAACACTGAGAATTAAATTGAACACTTTTAAAAACACGTTAACCGAACTTTAATGAACTGGACTCTGTTGTTTTCATCCTGGTGGAAACTGGACCCAGATCCGAACCGCCGGTCCGCTTCGTGGAACAGCTTCGACCTCGCAGGAAAAAAATAAAAATAAAACCTCAGTTGGTTGTTCTGTGATCGAACTAAACACAAGGAAACATTATTAAGAACATTGTTTACCTTGTAGCGCTGCTGGAAATCAGCTGATTCTCACGGACTAAAGTCAGACATGTTGACGCGGTTCCGGTCCAGTCAGCAACTGGTGTGCAGCTTGTTAGATGAAGCGGTCCCACTTGGTGTCAAATCTGTTGACTCTTATCCAAATTCCAGCTTTAACTTGTTGTTAACTTGTTGACAACAACTTGTAGTAGCTGAACTTTTAGCCAGAGAGGAAAACAGGCTGCCTCGTCTGCTCTGTTTACCCCAGGCAGCACGCGTGCGCAGTAGTGAAGGTTCCAAAAATCACAGCGCCATCTAATGGCCCAGCATGGTAACTACAGTAAAGTCATGAGGACGGGGGGGGGGGGGAGAGTCGTATCCACAGAATTCGCCCATGTCAACGCAAAACTTTCAACCTAATTAACATACCCAAAAGTTCCGTTTCCCCCACACAGTGTCCATGTAAACAGGGCCTCAGTGTGATATAATCTGTCTACGGTAAATAAAGGTTGAATGAAAGAAAAAGAAAGGCTCCCAGACCAGGATTTGAACCAGGATAATTTGCTCGCCGAGAGGCAGCAGCTCTACCAACTGTGCCACCGTGCTATGGGTGAACGACAAATGCAAAATTAGGAGAATGCTTGTGAAACCCATAGTAACAATAAAATAGAGCAAATCTCCATCTTTGTACCTCATCTGGATGCGGCACCTGAATTTCTGTCTCTGCAGGAGCTTTGATGAAAATCACATTCTGGTCTTTCAAACTCTGAATGCTTCTGACATCTGTGTGCGTCACATAGGCATATGTGATCCATGGGGTTAGGGAAAAAAACAGTCATCCTGGACATAACTTTGCAGACCTTGTTACAATTAAGAACAAAGACATTTGTTTCTTGTTAGCAGAAAATAACTTTTAAGGTCTGTCTTGTCTAACACCAATGAAGAATTCAGGGAAGCTGAACATACAAACAAAGGATATCTGTGAATGTGACGTTCCTCACACAACTTTCTTATATGTTGTGTACAACTTTGGATCAGCTCATCCAGCTTTGTCTCCTGCTCCGCAAGAGCCATCAACTGTTCATGTGTCTTGTCAGTGAAACTCCTGCCCCTGTACACAGATTTCAGAGTACAAGAAAGTTAACGGTCACACACTTCCTGCATAAAAACAACATCAAGCAATCACGTAATACATGGGTCTAATTTGAAACAATCAAACATGATCAACTTTTTATGTTTATTAGCACTGGAGCCAACTCCATTTATACAAACTCTGGATCAAATCCTATTAGCTCTGGAGCTAATGATACGTATATTAACTCTGGAACTAACATCATATATATTAGCTCTGGAGCTAAAGCCAAAAAAAAAAAAGACAAAGAAGCAGCCGAAATAGCAATCCACACATTAAACAACTTTTAAATTTTTGGACCATGAGCGAAAGGTGTATTGTAGGAGATGACATCCCGAGCGAATCGCGGTTAAGAGGTAGGATAAAGGTGTATAACAGTTCATGCACCGCTAGTTGGCAGTCTAGTGCAAATATTGGATAACTTGCTGGCTACCAATTGTTGAATTTAATTAGCGGATTAGAATTAGCTTCCCCTAATTTTCACAAGACATTAGTGCTTTTGAAATTGCGGACCTAAATAGATTAATTAGTGCTTTAGAAATAGCGGAACTAATTTTTGGATTAGCGCTGCCCAGCACTGTATATACAGTATATATCGATTTTGGGGCTTTCAGAATCGATTCTGAATCGCCAGGAGTAAGAATCTAGATTCTTTAAGAAATTGATTTTTTTCCTGCACCCCTAATATGTATGCATCTTGATTAGGTTATAGTACCACACCAAATCTCCCCAAAAACATCTCAAATGTAATCAAGTACAGAACGTGTACCCAAAAGTTTTTGTTTTTGTTGGTGTTTTTTTTTAACTCCGCCCCTAAAAAGAATCAGAATCGGGAATAATAAATAAATGTCACATTTTTGTCATCTGTGTACGTTTCCCATACAAGACGAAATTCGTCTCTGCATTTAACCCAACCACCACCAGGTGGTGCAGTGTGCAGCCATAGAAAGCGCCCGGGGAGCTGGGGAAATAGGTGTGCACTCATAGACACCCCAAGGTGTGTAGTGGCCGGGGCCGGGGTTTGAACCTGTGTCCTTCGGGTCCCAAGTCGGCAGCCCTGCCTCTACACCATCTTGGCCCCTCGATTGGAATCGGAATCAAAACAAAAAAATTGGAATTGGAACGTAATCGTTCAAACTCAAACGATGCCCAACCCTACTGATGAGTGGTTTTCTTAAGGCTGCACAGGTGTTCAGTCCCATTCCCTTGAGTTCCCTTCAAATTGTGCGTGTGGAAATGCTCTTATTTCACTATTAAACATAGCCCTGGCTGTTACTGTTGTTTTTATTCAATTTGATTTCACCAAACATTTAATGATTGCCGATCACGATCATTCGGGATTTTTTTTCTGGCCACATTTCTTCCTTGAAGACGATGGGTCCTCCCTATCCTTCCAGTTTTTAATAATGTGTTGGACAGTCCTTAACCTAATTTTAGTAGTTTCTGCTAACTCCTTAGATGTTTTCTCTGCTTGACGCCAATGATTTGACCCTTCTCAAACAGACTGACAATTTTTCCACAACCACGTGATGTCTTTCAACATGGTTGTTTAAGAAATGAGAAGCAACTCATTGCACCAGTTGGGGTAAAATAACTTGTTGCAGCCCATGCAGTAATTATCCAATAGGAGGCTCGTACCTGTTTGCTTAGTTAAATCCAGGTGGCAACTTTTTTTTTTT
>JBBPBX010096645.1:0-10752 GCA_038048925.1 Garcialebias charrua
ATATATATATATATAATACTTTTGTACTTTGTATAAAAATTTAAAAAAGCAACCCATTTGGATGATATTTTACATAAACGGCACTCTTTACAATAAATAAGAGGTAGAGCTTTGCTAATTTTGCAGTGTGGCTGTATTTGACCTCATTACTCACAACCTCTTCTTGGACCTGCTCCCACCTGTCCCTGGAAAAGTTCAGAGTTCAGTCATCACAGACTTCTTAGCTGCAGGTGATCTCTGGTGGATTTCCCTGAAGAAGAAGAAGATAGCTGCTATCTCTGTCCCAGATTGGAAATAAAACCCAAAGAGGTAAAAAAAAACAGTTAATAAAAGAACAATACTTCTTCTTGACGGTTGTTATGAGGTGGTTGAATGTCGTGGTCATCGTCATCATCAGGGCAGGCATTTAATCAGCTCCAGGGCTTGTTGATGTAGTATTAAGTTTACTCGTATGTGTTAATATCAGCCAGGCGAGAAGCACTTATAGATATTTTAGTCAGGCTTTATTGATGCTCTTAACATGCACACATGTACATCTACAGGTCCGTCATTCTGATGTGTCCCCAACGGACCTGCACCAACACATTGGGTCATAGTATACACACACAGTACATCTCCCCTTTTTAGCTTAGTGTCCATATTCTTATTTTTATTCACAAAACCTTTAAACTTAAACTGTCCTTGTTCTGTATTGTTGACTTATAAATATGCTGAACAGAAATACCAATAAACTTTCAAATGCTTTTACAAAGTGGAAAGATTGTAATAACACTTAGTAATTTTACTATCTCAAACAAATATAACATTGAACCTGTCTAGGGGTCAGGGTCGACAACCTGGGTCCCCAGAGCTGTGCAGGGATTATTCTGCCCTGTGGGCCACAGCTCACTTCTCTAGGAGTGGTGTTTATAAGTCCAGTCTCTGCGGGATGCAAACAACCCGGCCTGACCTGTATACTGTGGAGCCATCAGGAATCACTCTGATGTGTGATCTGTTTCTTCTGAGATGCCCAGACGGCATGTCGATGTAGGACCGTGGGGTGTTGGCTGGACTGCTGATAGTCCCAGAGTTGTTGGTGTTCTTCACCCAGACTCTTGAGCTCTTGTTTTGTCTGGGCTTTGTGTCTCTTGTTAAACCAGGAAGCTTGTTTTTGTTTCAGATCCTGGTCTTTTCTCCGGAAGAGATGAAGATTTGGCCATCTTGGTTGTAGTTTATTCTCACTGACTGGCAAGGGTATTCTGATATTACGACCCATCAACAACTGTGCAGGTGATGAGCCTTGTGCCAAGGGTGTGGCTCTGTATGCCATGAGAGCCTTATGTGGATCCTCCCCCTTCTTTAGGAGAGTTTTCACAGTCCTTACAGCCCTCTCTGCTTCACCATTACTTTGAGGATAGTGAGGACTTGTGGTGACATGAGTAAAATCATATTCCCTTGCAAAGGCTGTAAACTCAGCTGCTGAAAATTGGGGGCCATTATCTGTTATGAGGGTTTCAGGAACCCCATGCCTGGCAAAAATTGCCTTCATTTTGTTGATCACTGGGACGGCGGTAGTAGAGGTAATGTTTGCCACCTCTATGTATCTGGAAAAGTAATCTATTACCACCAGGTACATGGCACGGTTCCACTGGAAAAGATCTGCTGCAACACGCTGCCATGGCCTAAGAGGAAGTTGTGTTGGCATGAGAGGTTCTGGTACATTATGATTCTCTCGCACACACGCTGTGCAGTTTTCAACTTTGAGTTTGATTTGTTTGGTCAAACCCGGCCACCAAAATGGACTGTTGTGCTCTGGCAATGCATTTTGTCATGCCCTGGTGGTGACCCTCATGAACCAGGTTGAGCATTTCTTCCTGCATGCTAGCTGGAATAACAAGTCTTTCACTTTTCATCAAGAGTCCCTTCACAACAAGGAGGTCTTGGTGGTACTGCCAGTACACTTGAAGTTCAGGAGGGAGACCTTTCTTGCAAGGTGGTCAGCCTGTTTGTGCAAAGTTTTTAAGTTTTCTGCATATGCTGTCAGTTTCCTGTGCCTGTCTAATTTGCACAAGCCTGCTTTCTGATGCTGGCAAATATTGCAAAATGTGGTTAATATAAACACACACATCTTCTTCCAGCTGCTTGTCCTGTGTTGTAGGCGGAGCTTGTATCGGTGCTCTGGACAGTGCATCTGCCGTAATTAATTTTTTTCCTGGGACATGTTCAATGTTGTATGTGAAGCGAAGCAGTCGTAATCTAAATCTTAGTATACGAGGTGGCAGGTCATCAAGAGCTCTGCTTCCTAATAAGGAGATGAGAGGCTTATGATCTGTCTGGATCAGAAAGTCCATCCCTATCAGGTAAGATTGAAACCATTCACATGCCCAGGTCAGGGCTTCTTTTTCGATCTGGGCATACCTACGCTCTACGCTTGTCATACTGCGTGAAATGAAAGCCACTGGACGCCATTCACCTGTTGGTTGTTTTTGTGACAGGACCCATCCTAATCCAAAGGATGAGACATCTGCTGCAACTTTTGTTTCTCTGTTCAGACAATACTGGGCGAGAACTGTGGGTGAGCTCAGTTCCTGTTGTAGCTCATCAAAAGCACGCTGCTATGCTGTCCCCCATTCCCAGGTGGTGTCTGCCTTGAGGAGCTCTCTTAATGGTTGTGTGAGTTCAGCGATACATGGGGAAAACTTTCCAACATAGTTTACCATGCCCACAAACCTCTTCACATCAGCAATATCTTTAGGTGTAGGCATCTCCTTGATTGCTTTGATTTTGCCCGGGTCTGCTTCAATGCCCCGAGCTGTGACAACATGACCCAGAAACATGACTTTTTCTACAGCAAACTGGCACTTGTTGTTCAGAGTCAGCCTCTCCTGTTGGAGCCTCTCTAAGACTCTATGCAATCTGTAGTCGTGTTGTTCTCTGGTGGACCCAAAAATGAGTATGTCGTCTATGTTACATACAGTTCCCTCCAATCCTGACAAAATTTGGGTCAGTCTTTTTTGAAAGTGTTCAGGTGCGAACAATAATGGCAACCTTTTGTAGCAGTATCTACCAAACGGGGTAATAAATGTGGTCAGAGGGACTAACTCTGGATGTAGAGGTACTTGCCAAAATCGAGCTGTAGCATCCAGTTTTGTGAAGACTGTCGCACCTGCAAATTTGGCCAATGTTTCATCTACAGCAGGCAGTATGTGGCGCTCTCTACAAACATATTCATTTAGGTGAGTCAAGTCTGAACATATTCTGACCTTTTCATTGGGCTTAGGGGCCACCACCATTCCAGCACACCACTCTGTAGGTTCTTCAATGGGTTCAATCACACCCATTTTCTCCATTCTCTCCAGCTCTGCCTTCACTTTGTCATATAAAGGCAGTGGGACTCGGCGTGGTAGTGACAATGCATATGGTTTTGCACCCTCTTTCAGTATTATTTTGTATTCTCCTTTAAGGAGGCCCAGCCCTGTAAATACTTTGGGGTACAGTTTTTTCATGTCAGCCTCCAGCTCTTTAACACTGTCTATGGGGTGCAGCAACCCTAAAGCTGAGATAGCTGGGAAGCCTAGTAGAGGAGTAGACAATCTCTGTATGACATACACCGGCTGTGTTGTAGTTTTATCATTGTATTTCATACAAGCATTGAACTGACCTTTTACTTTCAGGGCTTCACCACTGGGACCACACAGGGGCTTGTCTGCTTTGGCAAGTGGGCCATGTGTGTCTTTCAAGTAGGTGGCTGCTGGTATCACGGTCACATCAGCACCCGTACCCAGTTTGAAGGTCATGTTTTGGCCATTTATTTCCAGCGTTTTTTTCCAGTTGTTGGAGCGTTCTCCTGCTGATACTGCTCCTAAAAACAGTTTGTCGTCCTCATCCTCCAGGACAGCTCCCACTCTGCCTGATCTGCACACAGCTGCAAAGTGTCCCTTCTTTCGACATTTTCTGCACTCTGCGTCTCGGGCCGCACAGTTAACTTTGCTGTGTGCAGGAAACATGTAGGAACACCTCACCAGGCATGTCCCACCGGGAGGAGACCCAGAGGAAGACCCAGGACACGCTGGAGGGACTATGTTTCTCGGCTGGCCTGGGAACGCCTTGGGATTCCCCCAGAGGAGCTGCTCCAAGTGGCTGGGGAGAGGGAAGTCTGGGCCTCCCTACTTAGGCTGCTACCCCCGCGACCCGACCTCGGATAAGCGGACGAAAATGGATGGATGGATGTAGGAACACCACCTGTTAGAGCTCAAGCAGGACAATATAATCATACCGCTGTCTACTGAGGACGAGGGATGGATGACAACCTGAAAAAGTAGCTGCAGATTACATACACTAGCTACTTCATTGACTCGGTTCTTCCGATGGTGATGAACAATCTGAAAAGCTCTGAGGTGTATTAGTATTTCCACAGTAAAAGAAGTGGGACACAATCTTATTTGCCTTAAAGCAGACATAGAGCCCAGCCAAGCCTTAAAGTCCTCTATTACCATAGAAAGACTGGAAACTGACCAAAGTTTCCACACCATTCTCCTAGAAAAACTGAACAAATATGGTATTAGAGGACCAGCATTACAGTGGGTATCTAGCTATTTGAAAGATAGGAAACAGTTTGTACAAATAAATGATGTAAGATCTGACCTCTGTAATATCACATGTGGAGTTCCCCAGGGCTCTGTGCTGGGACCAAAGCTATTTATTTTATATGTGAATGACTTGGTAAATGTGTCAGGACTCCTTAAATGTATACTTTTTGCTGATGATACCACATTTTTCTGTTTAGGTGAAGATATAGAACAAATGTTGGAATTGATAAAGACAGAATTTACCAAAATACAAACTTGGTTTAAAATCAATAAATTATCATTAAATCTAGAAAAAACTAATTACATGATATTCAGTAATAAAAAGAAAACTGTTGACGTTCCACTCAAAATTGAGGGTGTTGAGATTTGTAGAGTGAGTGAGGTGAAGTTTTTGGGTGTTATCATTGATGACAAACTGACATGGAAACAACACATAAATTCTGTAAGAATAAAAATAGCTAAATCGATTGCAGTACTATACAAGGTCAGAGACCTATTGAATGATAAAGCTCTGTATTTGTTGTATAACACAATCATTGTTCCACACTTAATCTATTGTATTGATGTTTGGGGGAAAGCGTGTAAAACAATCACAAAGCCTATTTTTGTATTACAGAAAAGAGCTGTAAGAATTATCACTAGAAAACATTACTGTCATCCATCCAGTACATTATTTTATCAACTGAAATTATTGAAATTCCATGATTTGGTTGATTATAATATTTTATCAATTATGTATAGGGCTCAAAATAACGATTTACCTTTAAATATCCAAATGAATTTTGTTAAAAGACAAAGTTGTTATAATCTTAAGGGGACAGAGATGTTTGTAAAACCACAATTCAGAACTAGCTTGAAGGGACGTTCTACCTCAATCCAGGGAATTAGATTATGGAATGGCTTGGAGAATGTAGTTAAAAATGCCAAGTCACTGTTTACATTTAAGAAAATGGTCAAAAGGAATTTGTTGAAAAAATATATATGAATTAGCATAATGTGTATTGCATCAATTATTAGTTATGTATTAGTATTAGAAAATTAGAAAGAGTTAGTCATTTTGTACTGCTGGTGAAAGATTATTATTGTTTAATCTGATTGTTTGAAAAAAGGGGCAGATATAATAAGATTTATTCTTCTTTCTGCTACCTTTCATTTTTTTACATTGTGTACGTGTCGTTGATGGGATTGTCTTGTATTGTATTTCTTTTGTAAAAAAATGAACAAATTTAATAAACATAAACATAAACAAGTTAATTTAAGTGAGAGCATTTAACTCAGTTTTGAAAGGCCTTGAGGTTAACTCTTCAATTTGTGCCTTAATTTGGTTGGACATCAATGCCATGACTGAGTGTGTGACTGAGTATATAAACTTCTGTGTAAACAACACCATCCCCACCTGAACAGTGAGATGCTTCCCCAGTAACAAGCCCTGCATCACCACTGACCTGAAGGAACTGCTAAACCAGAAAAAAGAGCATTCAGGGAGGGAAACAGGGAATTATTGAGGAGTACACAGAAGCAACTAAAAGTCCAGATCAGAAACAGCAAGGAGGTGTACAAGAAGAAGCTGGAGAGCAAGCTCCAGCAGAACAATATCAGAGAGGTGAGGTCAGGGATGAAAAAGATCACAGGCTTCAAGCAGAAGGAGGATCAGAAGGATGGAAGTCTGGACAGAGCCAATGACCTGAACATGTTCTTCAATAGGTTCAGTTCAGGAACACGCTCAGCATCCTCCTCTCTTGTCACAAGCCAAACAGATATACCACCTTCCTTTGACCCATGGTTGTCCTGTCACACCTCAAATACTGTATCTACATACTCCGTCATTGACCCTTCTTCTTCTACATGTTTGTCTTCAACCAAAGCAGAAGATGCTGATGTCTCCTTTACCTCCCCCATCTGCTTTTCTAGAAGTCAGGTGAGGAAGCAGCTGGAGAGACTGAACCAGAATAAGGCTGCAGGTCCAGATGGTGTCAATCACAGAGTCCTGAAAGTCTGTGCAGAGCAGCAGACTGTCATACAACAACAGTGTCTTCAGTCAGAGGCTTCTTCAGATCTGCTGCAAGACAGGCTGCTACAAGAGATCCTTCCTGCCCACAGACTTCAGCATCTAGAGCAGGACTATTCAACCAGTGGCGGCTCCAGAGATATTTTTCTGCAGGTGCTAAGGGGGGGCTAAGCATTTTACTGAGGGTGCTACAAAGGATCATTTGTTCTTTCAGTTCTCAAGGTCAATGTGTGTCATTCACATCACATGTGGTACATAAGGTGGAACAAAACTATGTACACAGGGTCCCAGTTACATCCAACAAAAATACAAATTGTAATGAAAATCGGTGAAAAGATCCGAGAAATGAAATAAAAATACACTAAGCACTACTAGTACGAAACAATGCGCCAAACAACAGAGTAAGAGTACTTTTATTAACATTGCACAAGTTTTCACCAGTACAGCGTGAATATGTACACACAGTCATCCAGAGAGAGATATGAGTGCATGAAGCTGCTGCTTTATCAGACCACAATTACATTATGTTCTTCAGCGCGGCCTCTCTCATCCGTATCAGGATGAAGGTCAAAGGTGTGAAAAACAGGGAAAGAACCATGAGGGACACAGCTTGGTATTAAAAAAAGATGTATCACATTTTGTCTTTCAAAACACCATATGAGACAGAAAAAACCATACCAGAAGCACATTTACTGTAAGACAATCACATGTTGCATTTTGAGACAGCAGCAGCACGAACATGAGTCTGTGTGAGCAGATGAGGACGAGTGAACACAGCAACATGAAAAAGATCAGCAGCATGAGATCAGCAGCACATAACCAAATGGTATTACAATTATTTTTTTTCACTGTGATACTCCTGACTAGGGGTTCATGAGTCTAACAACCTCAGGGTAGAAGCTTGTAACGGGTGAGATGGAGGAAGAAGGGTGACACATTTTCCATCTCAGCCCCACTACTTTTGTTTTGTTTATTTTTCATTCATTAAAGCGGGACACCGTCTGGTCAGTTTACTGGCCAACAACAACTTTATCAATATATTCTACTTCAGTGATAATAATAATGAATCAGTCAAGGCTTAATTCTCTTGTCTAAGGCAAAATTAACTCTTTGAACAGGAATTATTTCAGTTTTATATGCGCATGAATTCAGATACAGTTAGACTATTTTATTAATAAACAGTTTATTTTGGATTTTGGATGAAAGTAGTTATTTAAAGTGATCAGATAAAATCATTTATTGTCACTGCAAGCCAGGAAATGATTTATCAAGTTGCATTAGCTAAAAATGGCATAACCAGAGGCATCATGTTACCAGTTTCTGCTCCTTTCTGGGTCAGTTTTGAGAGCATCACTCATCTTTCTGGGCTTCAGCTGGTGGATCAGCTTGTTTTTTCAACTCGATATAATGACTGATTTTTTTAATTTTTATTAGTTGTGTTTTGCAAGGAAAACATCACAACAACCACATAAGAATATTAACTCAGATGAAAAAGAAAATATGGTAATCTGATATTTTCTTGGGGGTGCTAAGGGGGTGCTGTGACTTTTCCAGGGGGAGCTATAGCACCCCCTAGCTCCCCCCTGGAGCCGCCTCTGTATTCAACTAAATTACGGTACTTACTCGTTTCTCTTATTACGGTAAGTAAGGTTGTTTTTTTAATTTAAAATCTAGTTTTGTGTAAAAATGAACCCACTGGTGGGCCGAACTGAGCACACCCATGGATTGGCCCCCGGGCCACCAGTTGAATAGCCCTGATCTAGAATGTCTTTAACCTCCTAAGATCCATCCATCCATCCATTTTCTTTTACCCGCTTTTTCTATTTTGGGTCACGGGGCCTTCAGATCCAAATTGTTGCAGATGTGGATGCCAAGTCCTAGGAAGTTAATGAAACCAGAATGGTGTCACAACAATTAATTTTCCTCTGGAATTAATAAAGTTTTTTTGAATTTGAAATTTTGGGCAGCACGGTGGCGCAACTGGTAGAGCTGCTACCTCTCAGCGAGCGGGTCCCTGGTTCAAATCCCAGTCCAGGGGCCTTTCTGGGTGGAGTTTGCATGTTCTCTCCGTGCATGCGTGGGTTTTCTCTGGGTACTCCGGTTTCCTTCCACAGACCAAAAACATGCATGTTAGGCTGATTGGTAACTCTAAATTGTCTGTAGGTGTGAGTGAGAGAGTGAATGGTTGTTTGTCTCGTTTGTCTCTGTGTGGCCCTATGATGGACTTGCGACCCGTCCAGGGTGTACCCCGCCCATCGCACAGTGATTGCTGGATATGGGCACTGGCAATTAACCCTATGACCCAAAATGGAAGAAGTGGTTAAAAGATAATGGTTGGATGAATTTGAAATAGATTTAAATGCTGTATACGTCACACACACACACACCCACGCACACATTAGATTGTTCTGACCCATGTGCATAAGGACTGTTACAAAATATAACTCTATTGCCACTTTGTAACTTTCTAAAATTAACTTCTTGTGTTTTAGTCTCCACCACAACTGATGTACGTCATCCCCCCAGAATGCATTGCTCTGGTAAAAAAAATGTCAACTTCCTTCAGTGAAAATATATATTTTTTAACTACCGGTAATTAGGAATTTTCCCGTGTCACAAACAACAACTTTTTACTTATAATAAAGAATTAACAGCATATATATGTGCCTGTAGTCAGAGATCCCTTTAATAAAAATATTCTTGCAAAGGTACATTTCGTGTCAGATTTTACATGTCAGAGGATTAAAGACAACAAAACAACACATTGTTTTTTTATTATTCACAAAAGGATGTTGAGAAGGGTTACAATATTGGTGCATTCTACTAAAAGTTATCTTTGTGCTAAGGTTTAAATACAAATGTACATTTTTATTTAAACAATAAAACTTACAGCCTGAGCAGAAGAAATCAGGACAGGATTCACATTTAGGGTTATATTTTAGAAACAGTATTTCTTTAAAAACATAAAAAGTTGGATCACAGTACAAAAGGAAAGAACATCAATGTTCTAAAGAGAGGGAATAAACAGAAACAGAGGTGGAAATATGCAGAAATTATATATACTGTACCTTTTTGTTTGTTTGTTTTCTAAAAAGTATACAAGTTCTTAGTTTAAACATTTGATATGTTTTCTAATCAATGTGATAAAATATGTGTTCATGAGATTTGAAAATCATTGTGTTATGTTTGATTTTTACATGTTGTACAACATTTCAGCCTTAATGGAACAGGGCTTGTATGTGATGAGGAGCTCAACATCTGTAACTCTGAGTTAAAGCCTTTTAGTGCTTTCTGAGGTCAGTTAGCTGTGGCAGCCATTTTGAATTGAATTGACTCTAAAAGTTACTCCATTGTACATCCAGTGATAACTTTCTGAGAGTTTCAGTGAAATGACACGCTGCCCATCTTTTATGGAAGGAATCAGTAAATATAAACCTATAGATGTGCTACTTTTTATATACTTCTCTAAACTTGTAATATATTATAAAAATGAACTGAATTAATTAATTCATTTTTGTTTAATTTGCTGTACATGTGTGATATTTAAAGTGATTTTATATATATATATATATTAAGGCCAACACAAACAAATGTGTTAAATAAAATCCCTTCAGTGTGCCTGGGTTCAAAGTAGCCTTTTCTTCTGTTAAATTGTTTAAAAAATAAAAAAAAACCTCAAATATTCAGTTTTTTTTTCTCCTGAGGACGAGTTAATGCATGCAAATTCACAAACAACATTTAAAATGCCACTTGTCAGCCATTAGGCCGCCTCTGGACCCGTCCTTTTTGTTGCAGCTCTGTCCTTGCTTGACTGATATGTCAAAGTTGAGGACAAGACAGAAAGGAGAATAAGAATCCCACACAGGCGCTGACACGGGGGATCAATCCGATTGGAATGATTTAGCATTTCGGTGTTTTAAATAAAAATGAGTGCGCTAGACGGTGGAGCAGTTTGATTAGTGGGATCCCTAAGTCCTGCGGGGCCTTCGGGGCTCTTTCTGTCTTCCATCTCTGCCAGAAGAAAAGTCTTTTCAGGGGTCCCTCGATACCCCGGCCTTTTCCCTCCCTGTTGGTATTACAAAATCCCCATTGAAAACAACCCTTGTCACCTGTCAGCTAAGCTAGGTCTTTATCCTTGGCACATAAACTCACACATCCAGGGCTGACTCGCAGCCC
>JBBPBX010096646.1:0-12992 GCA_038048925.1 Garcialebias charrua
TTCACATTCCTCTCCTTGCTCTTTTCCACAGATTTGGAAAAACACGATCCAAGTCGCCTTCAGTGGTGAGTTGTCTCCAAACCTAACCCAGCCATCCATGGACACCGGCTACCAAAAGATGCCAGTTCCCTGTTAGGAAATCCCAGTGAAATAGACGTCACAGATCTATGTGGTGGCCAGTTCCTCTACTTTTTCATTCATTCAACCTTGTTTCGTATTTGCCTAACAGAGCACTTGGCTCTCAGACTGCAGGTTTACTTGTGGTTTCTAGAGTTTCCAAAAGCAGAATGGGAGGAGGATCTTTCAGTTCTCAGGCTCCTCTCTTGTGGAACCAACTTCCAGTTTCTGTCCATGAGGCTGACACATTGTCCAGTTTTAAGTCTTTCCTTTTTGATAAATCCTATAGTTAGAGTCGGCCTGGGTTTCCTGAACTATCCCTTAGTTCTGCTGCTATAGGCTTAGACTGCAGGACAAATTGTCCACATTGCCCAACTCCGCTGCTCTCTTTACTCTATTCTCCATGTTTATATTTGCCATTATTGCTGCTATCAACTGTAGTGTCTGTTGTTGTTGTTGTTTTTCCCACATAAACTATACCATTGTGTTTTTGTGCCGTGCCCTGAGGTGACCTCTGTTGTTAATTGGAACTGTATAAACTGATTTGAACCGACTGAACCTATGCAGCTGCATGAAGTCCTAACATGACAAAGCATTAATAGAGTACACATTAACTTTTATTTTAAAGCCACAGGTAAACTTTGTGTTTATGACCATTTCTTCTCAGTGGATCATTAACGATAATTTATTCGTTTTACATTCTGATGTCCTGCTGACTTCAGGTCACACAACCTGAGCAGGCAATAAATATTAAAGAACGAGTGTTATCTTCTGATGGACTCTTGAAGGGGTGGAAGATAATTATATGCTACAGCTGTGGTCTGTTGAAGGAAGAGCTACTATATTATGGAAATATTTGTTGTCACTTTCCTACTGCTTCGTTTTAATAATGTATGTTATGTGTGCTGTGTTGTGCAGTTCAGGTGGAAATGACTGCAGCCTCTCTATATGTTAATCTCACTGTTATCAAATCAATGTCAGTGCACATTACAGGAGCAGGATTCATGCGCGGGCTTTGTTTGACTCTACAGACCGACGCTCAAGGTCAGTCTCAGTTTGACGAAGCGCTGACACCGGCTGTAATGCACCCGGCCACGCCACAGGAGCCGGATGACAAGGAATGTGTTTATTTTTGGTTTAAAAAAAAAAAAGGATGTTTTCTCTTTGTGTTCTCTTCACGGTGAACCTCTGCTGTCATCACGTGTTTACCGTATCTATCTTTAAAAAGACACAATCAGATGGCGTCCTCAGGTGTCTTCAGGTCAGCACAGCTGCCTGGCAGGTGAGATGAGTCTTGTTCTTGCATCGTGACCACGACCCTGCAACCTGCACCCCATCGCCATGAACGGCTTCTGTCCAGGGTGTACCCACCTCTCGGACAGTAATGGATGAAAAGACACCAACTCCCTTTGACTCCGGGATTTAAAAAAAGGCAGGTATGAAAATGTATGGATTGGGAAATTACTAAAAATCCCCTTTACTGTTGTCAATTTAAAGGGGACCACATATTCAAAATTCACTTTTTAATGTTTTTTTTACTCAACTTTGGGTATTTACTTCATAAAAAAACAGTCCTAAGGCCAAAAAAATGCACCAAGTGGTTTATTTACTCTAAGTCGATTTATTTTTCAGGGATAAAAACGTCTCGATTGCACTTCCTGCGGTTTGTGGCGTCACAAACCGTAGCCACAACCCACAGCCACAACCCATCCCAACCTTTGTCCCGCCCCCGTAACCTAGCAACCCCTGGTGATGCTCCACCCACGCGGTTCCTGAGTTCATCTCAGCCTGTACAGTAGGTGGCGGTATGCAACTAACAGTTGTTTGCGATCCGCCATAAATCAAATGGAGAAGAAGAAGACGAATGTAGTTCATCTCAGCACAATGGCTCCTAGAGTTCGATGTTGCGTTGTTGGCTGCATTACACAACATGTGTCGATACACACTCTTCCAGTCTCAGAGAGCAGAGATGCGTGGCTTAATTTCATTTATAATGGCAATGTCCCGGCGACATTACCGAAGAAAGTTGTAGTTTGCGCAGCACATTTCACAACAAACTCATTTCTCAACTACCAAAAGTACCAGACCGGATTTGCACAAAAACTTCTGCTTAAGGAAGGTGCTGTTCCATCTATTCGTCAAAGTTCTGCAGATGACGCTAGTGTAAGTACAGAACAGACTGATGTCTTTTAAATTATTTATTAGCATTCGGTGTGAAGACGTGTTCTTCTGCACCTCGATAGTTTAGCTACAGCCTGTGCTAACTGTTTGTGTTCACGTCTTGAACACGATATAGCGCAGGCTTATTGTTTATGATTAGCTTGTGTTAACTGAGAATTAATGTTCAACCTGTTCAATATTGGTTTCGTCAGTGCAAGAAGCAAGAAGTGCCGTTCTGCACGAACATGATTTGTTGTTTATGAAATGCTAACGCGGAGCTACAGCTAATGCTAAGGCTGTGTACCGCGTGTGTGTGTGTGTGCGCAACAATGAATCGATAAAATTTGGCTATTAAAAGCGTTGGTAACTAATTTCATCATCGATTCGTTGTGTCGCGCGATTATGCTTCTTTCACGGCGCCGCAGACCTGTTTTGTTCACTTGAACGTTGTAGAAAAGCTGGCTGACTGAATAAAGTTTGAAAAACAAACAAAAAAAACCTCTGCAGCTTGCTGTGTGTGTGGCTTGAACAGAGCGAGGAGGGAGGAGGAAACAGAAGTTAGAACAGAGAAATAATCGTTAGTTGTAGCCCTATAGTGTGTGTTTTCATCTTAATCTGAACGATTGTCTTTACAAAGCTCGTAGTTGTAACACTTTGAGACCTACTATTTTCTACTGATGGTCACAAGATCCTGTTTATCAAAACCATAAATAGTTTTCTGAGTGACAAATATGCTAATTATCACTGTCCTCTTCAAATATTTTCTCCATAACATCAGCAGCTGTTATGTAGAGCATGCATATATATGTTTTTTATGTTTTCAGTACAGTGCATAATATCCAAGTGTTGTAGGTCACCTCAATGCTCACTAATAAATATATAAAAAGCTGAATGTGCTGCATGAGACAGTGTCTCATCTGGCAGTATAGTGGGCCAAGCTGCAAACAATTCTAGTTTGTGTTCACATGTTGTTTTGCCAGAAATATATTGTCAAAATCTTTAGTCCGGCTGTGATATAATTAGTATTTTTCAATTTAGATATAATTGTTAGGTTATATAACATCTTTCATTAAACATAAAAACCTTTTCATTTATCGGTCTGTTATCTTACAGGCTCAAACATCTACAAGAAGAGACGCTGCTTGCCAAACAGAGAATGAGCAAGTTCAAAAACGAACTGTGGGTACACAATTATCTCTGAGAACTCTTCAGCCCAACTACAGATCAAAAGGTTTGTAGCTTTGACTTTATTTGACTAAATATCAAATTGTTTGTTACTCATAAAATTACTTTTGTATAATAATATTCAACACATATAAAGATTTAAATTCAGCTCAACATACTGTGCACAAGTAACGTGTATATAAGACACCCATTAGTGTTTATCATCATACCTTTTTTAATAGAATAACTATTTTAGCCCCCTTCTTAGAGGGTGAGTTTTTGGCTTTTTGTATATCTCACCAGGTGTCAACGCTACAGTGATAACCAGTGACGCTTGTGTTGGCATGCCAAAAATCCCCTTCTCTGCACATCACACTGTCGTCACGTCTACTCCCATAAAGACAACTGGTCTGGAAGAGCACATGGAAATGGAACTTGAGGGCACTAGCTCAATGTTCATTCCTGAAGAGCTGGACCCAACTTATGATGCTGATGAATCTATCACAGATTTAACCACATCTGCAGACATGTCGTGAGTAGATGATTATCTGTTTATTGAATTTATATAATGTATATCAATTTCTTTTAAATTTTTATTTTCAGAAACATCACACCAACTACAATACACAATGAAAAGAAATATATTGTGTATGAGACCAACCTTTTAGAGTTGTTCAAGGCGTGTCCTGTGTGCAAGCGCACATGTACCGTTAACAAGCGTCAACGCGGCACATTCATCTCCGTGGTGCAGAACTGCCCCTACTGTAAGTACAGTAGGACCTGGAACAGCCAGCCACTACTACGTAGCACTCCAGCAGGAAATCTTCAACTCTCAGCTGCAGTATATCTCTCTGGAGCATCATTTATAACAATACAAAAGGTATTTCAAATTTTCATACTTTTGAAATCTAATCAGAATTTAAGTATCATAATCTTGTGTCAGTTTATAAAATTGACTGATTTTTGTGTGTGTGTGTGTGTGTGTGTGCCATCAGGTCTTCAGGGCTTTGCACCTACAACTCTTTGTTTACGAAACTTTTCGTCGACACGCAAGAACTTATATAGAACCTGCTATTATCAGCAAATGGAAGGCATCCCAGAATGACATGCTGCTCCACCTCAGCAAGGAAAATGTCATCCTTGGTGGTGACATGAGAGCAGACTCTCCAGGTTAGTTATATACTAATTAAAGGTGCTATGTGTAACTTTCAGCCGCATGAGTTTTCTCCGCAGGGTGTCTGGACTCTCCCTTACAGATAGGGTGAGAAGCTCAGTCATCCGGGAGGGACTCGGAGTAGAGCCGCTGCTTCTCCACATCGAGAGGAGCCAGTTGAGGTGGCTCGGGCATCTGGTTAGGATGCCTCCTGGACGCCTCCCTGGTGAGGTGTTCCGGGCATGTCCCACCGGGAGGAGACCCAGAGGAAGACCCAGGACACGCTGGAGGGACTATGTTTCTCGGCTGGCCTGGGAACGCCTTGGGATTCCCCCAGAGGAGCTGCTCCAAGTGGCTGGAGAGAGGGAAGTCTGGGCCTCCCTACTTAGGCTGCTACCCCCGCGACCCGACCCCGGATAAGCGGAAGAAAATGGATGGATGGATGGATGGATGTGTAACTTACTGTAGAGCACAGAACTTGAAAATATTTTCAACAGGCAAAGCATTCTGATCCCTCCCCCTCCGAGCCATATATGGCTCTGCCCCCTTGCTCTGCTGAAATTAAAATTCAATCTCTGTTTTCATTTGCTGGTTAACGGCGGTTCACTCTGTGTTTTTATAAATGCTGATAGAGAAGCAAGGGGACTATAGTTTTTTTCAGAGATTACTTTGTCTAACACCAGTCTGTCAGTAGATGGTGACAGAGTGAAGAAATATGTTAGAAAAGTTACAGACTGCACTACAAAGTTACATAGTGCAGCTTAATATGTCATGAAGTGTGCTAACAGTTTAACTCCATTTGTATACTTTTAGGTCATTCTGCAAAGTTTGGAAGCTATACAATGATGAACATGAGAACCAACACCGTCATCGATATTCAATTAGTTCAGGTGAGTACAAATTAATGTCTCTGTAGGGAGATTTAAAATGCATGTACTAGCATGTGGTAATGCTTTTTAACATACTGGTGTTCTTTCAGAGCAATGAAGTTGGTGGCAGCACTAATATGGAGAAGGAGGGTCTGAAGAGAAGCCTTGCACTATTGGAAGAGCACAAATTGACTATTGACTGCATAGTCACTGACAGACATCCACAGATTCAGAAATTTCTCAGGGAAAGCCAAATCAATCAGTTTTACGATGTCTGGCACATGGAGAAAGGTACCATTGTTTTGATAACAATACATATACATTGTGTAAACTGTTTAATAATAAAAAAAAAAAAAAAATACAAAACTGAAAATAAAAATTGTAGATGAAGAGATCTAGATAAAATTGTATTTTCTTATATAGGAATTTCGAAGAAGCTAGACAAGATAAGTAAGAAAAAAAAATTCGAGGAACTGAAGAAGTGGTTACCAGCCATTAAAAATCACATATACTGGACTGCAGCAACATCCCAAACCGGACCAGAGAGGGTGGCGAAATGGACATCAATTCTAAACCATGTTCGGGATGTCCATGTACACGAGGACCCTGAGTTCCCCACCTGTCTTCATCCAGTTCGAAAAAGCAAAGACAAGAAAAAATGGCTCAAAGCAGGTATCTTTATCAAAAAAACTGAAAATGTAAAATTTTGAATTAAATTTTATCACAGTACTGCTATTAAACACTTAGATTTAAATGCGACCCATGTCAGACTTTTATTTGTAGATTTTTCCTCAGCTTTTGATACAATCCAACCTCACATATTAACTGAACGGCTTGTTGAACAGTTTCCTCTGAGTAACAATTTGATGGGCTGGATCTTGGATTTTTTAAGTAACAGGACACAGAGAGTAAGGGTGAATAATTGTCTCTCTGAATCTAAGTCCTCTTCCACCGGGTCACCCCAGGGATGTGTACTGTCACCCCTGCTTTTTATTCTATACACCAACATGTGTCGGAGCAGACATGAGAGCAGGTACATTATAAAGTATGCAGATGATTCTGTTATTGTCAGTCTGCTTAAAGGAAATGAAAGTAGCCATGGGCAGGTGACTGATGATTTTGTTCAATGGTGCGAGGACTCTTTCCTCAAACTAAACACAGATAAGACAAAAGACATGATCATTGATTTTAGGAAGAAACCTCACCAGCACGGAGTCACTTTAATTAAAGGTCAAGCAATTGAGACAGTGCAGTCTTACAAATACCTCGGGACAATCATAGACGATAAATTAAACTTTGAAACCAATTTTGACAAGGTGTGCAAAAAGGCCCACCAGCGCCTTTATTGTCTAAGGAAACTCAACCATTTTAATATTGACCGAACCATAATGACCATGTTTTACCGTGCTTTTATTGAATCTGTTTTATCCTTTTCTTTGGTGTCATGGTTTGGTCACACTACACTGAGAGGAAAGAATTCCCTTCAGCAGATTGTTAAGCTGTCATCTAAACTGACCGGAGGAACCCTAACCTCAGTAACATCCATGTACGTTAGTCAGGTACAGAGGATAGCTTCTTCTGTTTTAAAAGATGTCCATCATCCACTGTATGGAGAGTTTCAGCTTCTTCCCTCTGGTCGGAGGTTTTTAGTCCCTAAATGTAGGACAACACGTTTTAAAAATAGCTTTGTTCCCACTGCTGTTACTGAAATGAACAAACTGAAATAACGTTGAAGCTTTTAGTGGTTAAATGTTTTTATTTTTCATTTTACATGTGATTTCGGGAGCCTTAACACTGTTATGTGCAACATTATCTGTTTATGGTTTCTTTTAAGTGTTTTACTAAATGTTTTTACTGTTTTATTTGTGTGTGTGCGCATGGATGGATGTATGCTTTGAACCACTGCAAACCACATTTACCCTTGGGTATAAATAAAGGAACCTGAACCTGAACCTGAACCTGATTGTTTTTTTCAGCAACTCCTACATTTTACCAGCTGGAGAAACTGGTCAGTACAAAAAGGGTCCTAAATGATGTTTCAAAACTCAGCCCACACCACCAGACATCTGCATTGGAATCTTTTCACAGCGTGATCTTGAGATTTGCTCCTAAAAATGTGGTCTACCCTTTCCTTGGAATGCTTTGCAGGTAAATATTTTTATTTGTTAATATTTTACTCTGAATATATTTTGTCACATTTTTGTTAATTTTGTTCTTATACAGACTCTACCTGGCAGCGCTTCATTTCAATGAAAATGCAGGACGAGAGCAGGCAACAACATCCTCAGGTGATCTGCGTTATCGGAGACATTTCCCCAAGTCCAAGAAGGGCGAGTGCAGAGTAAAGCCCATAAAAACAGAAGCAACGTTTGGTAAGGGTATAAAAATATTTTTATTTTAGAACTTGGACACTTTTTATGAAAAATATATATATTTTTAAATGACACAAAGTATGTACAACATGAGTGAACTGTTTTCTTTATACACAGGTTATGTTGATGACTTGCTGTTTCTGATTATGGGACCAGTCTTTGAAAACCCAGAACCATATCGTGTGGAGATGCTCAAAATACAAGTCCCTCCAGAACTGTCTGCTGAGTACGAACATCCAGAAAAGGAAGAGGTGATCAGTAAGTTCGTGTCACGTTTCAGTCGATCGGAGGCAGGCGGAAGCCAACATACTCTCCTTGGCGGTCAGGATACTCCAGACGAATCCGCAGGACAACACACGAGGGGAGGACAACTCTGATCCTGAATCCCAAATATCCCCAACACCAGCTGACAAAGCTTCTGTATGCCATAAACCTATAACGACTGAAAGAAAAAAATTATTTTGTGTAATAAAAAGTGTATTTTGGAAAAATGTGGTGTTTTATTTGTTGCATTTTAGAATACTATTATGCTAGACAATAATTGTTCTATGCCCATAAAAATTGAGAAAGATTGAAATCTTTGTTGTGTAGAAAAAAGTAAAAAATGTTGCCCTAGAGGCACTATTGAAACTTGAAAATACTGTAATGTAATTACTTCAACGGGATTTGCCTCATTAAATACAACATCAATGTTTTTATAAGAAATGCAATGTCATAAAACTTACTTTTCTATTCCTGTTACATTTAAGCCCCCATAATCTGCTCTCCATACGTTGAAGGCATTTTGTAGAGAATAGACATTCAGGCACACAGGGTCTAAACCAGGATGAAGAGTGATGCACGGAGGTGGTTCATCCAACTGCTGCAGTCGCCGTGTAACCTGTATTGAATATCATAATTTCAGTATGTTAGAACTATTGTGTTGTTATTGTACTTAATGGTCATTAAATTATATAAATTTTGTATCAACATTACCTGGTTAATCTCCTGACAGCATACATTTTCAACTTCAGTTGGCATGGTCCCACATTTACCACAAAAACACCTAGATATAATAAAGGTGATGTAAGTATTGTAAGTTTATTTGATGAGAAAAATAAGTTTCTTTGATAAATAATTTTTTAAAGAAATATAATAAATTTGATAGAAAAAAATGGCATTTTCAATAACAAATATGACTTTTTGCTATCCAGTATAATGTTAAATGTGATATTTAAAATAACTTATGTCATAACAAATACAAAAACACATTAGATAACAAGTATACATTTATTTTTTAACATAAATGATAAATTTAAAAGGAAAATTAAAGTATTTTAGAGATAATCAAAAGTAATATTACAAAAACAATTAAATGTAACAACACATAAAGTACCTCATTGTCAATTTATAAGCAACTGTATTGTTAGATGGCCAATATAACGTTGCAAATAAAATAATAGTGTCACACAAATAGCATTACAGTAATTTCGTTTTGCAATGTTGATAACATGAGTTTTTAGTCTAAACATGAATTACCATTCAGACAACGCTTGCTGCATCCTTAATGGTTGTGCAGGTTGATCATCGTCTTCAGCCTCTGGGTCTGACTCAGGGTCAAATATATACGGCTGTACGACAAAGCTGCTAGCGGTAGCCATTTCTAGAGTTAAATGCTAACGTGACCCTTTGGAGGGCGGAGTTTATGTAAATAGATATTAGAAGGGCGTGCACTTCCGAGCTCATTATCATAAACAGCCTGTTTTGAACGGAAGTGAAATTTGGCAGAATTAGAAAGGGGATATTTCATTATCTAAGCATTATTTTGTGTATAAAATTGATTGAAAAGGGTCTGGATAGCCCAAAGAGTAAAAAAAAAGAAGTGAATTTTGCATCTGTGGTCCCCTTTAAACTAATATCACTCAGATTCCTGTTAGTTTGGGTCCAGTACCAAGAATCAGAGGGTTTGTAGAGCAGCAGGTTGCAGACCCCTCACTGATAAAAGTCCTTCAGAGGCTTAGTAAATATCACTATATTTATAAGTTAGATGACCTTAATAAAATCTCTGAATATCAAATAATTGTTTATTTAAGTTGTGTGTACTGAAATAAATGTTTAAAAATATTACTTAGGTTTTTGTGTTAGATTAGGGTGTTTTTTTACATATATTTAAGAGAAAATTTAAATAACTTGTTCACAAAATATCTTTCTTACATTTACTTAATATTTTGTTTGAAAATGACTAAAAATAATGGAGAAATAGGTAACTATATTTATTAGTATCATAGACTGAAATTATTACGTACTCAAATCAATATTATTCATTTTTAGCAACAACTTAAAAGTTTAAGTTAAATGTGAGATGCGGCATCATGGGAAATCCCCTCTTTTGAATCTGCTCAACAACCACGTGGACACAGACAGCCACAAACCCACTGAGGAGGCATCAGTAAAACTACAGGTAAGTGGCTACAAAGCAAAAGTTAAAGTAATGTTAACCTGTTTAACCCACTCTCAGATTATTTTTAATATAATTTTCTCAAAACCGTAGTACCCAAACTTTCGTTCTTATACTCAATCGCTTTGTCAGTTAGCTAGAAGCCACGTGCATGTTTCTGTAGCCTGTCTGACTTAATTTTTAAGTAGAGACTATTAAAATAAACTTAACAAGCGGTTAATACTTGGTATTATTTAATGAGCAAATTTCCCTGTAGCTACTGAGTTTTCTGCAGCATGCCTCTGTTGAGCCATTTCTCTTTTTTCCCCTCCCTCTGTCTGTATTTTGCAGCACTGGGTCATGTTCTGTTGTGTGTGCGTGTGTGGAAGCAATGAGCACATGGGCAGCCCAAGTGTGGGTGGGATGTCAAGAATTTAATTCTTTAATGCAAAATGCACGACATTAAAACCTCGAGCAAGGCCGTATGAACACACACAAGAGTGGTAGATGCCTCGTTGATCGAGGCTGGCCAGCTGCAGCGGTACGTCTCTGAGCGTCCGCCATTTTGAATGTGGCAGACCTGAAATCAGCGGTACGTTGGAGCGTCCGCCATCTTAAATGTGGCAGACGTGACGGTCAACTAATAGAAGGGAACGTTCCCTTTTAAGTGTTTTAGGTTAATCCCTGTCATTCACACACAATAATATACTGTGTATACTGTGTTTGGAAAACAAACAGGCACCAAAGACAACATTTGTAACTTTTAACGTGATTATTAAAAATGTTTTACATAAGTGGCCTTATTCTAAAGGCTTTAGGTCTAGTACCTATTTGAATTGTTCTTCCTTTTTACTGTTTAGAAAATGTGTTCAGAGCTATTCTCGACTCCTGTATTTTTACCCTCAATTAACATAAGAGTCTAATATGTATTCAACTATTTTCTTGTGAGATTTAAAAACACCAGTGAACAATTATTTTTTCTTGCATTTTGAATTGTTCTTCTCTGTTTTTTAGCACCTGCTTTACTAAAGGAATAATGTCCAGTCCTTTCTACCAAGCAAAGGAGGTAAGGATAACTATGCAAGTACTTCATGTGGATTTAATGATTTTTTTTTAATTCTGTATTTTTTTTAAATTCTGAAATCAATTTAACTAGACATCATATTTCTTTATTCAAGTTGAAAAGAACGTGATAATGATATCAATCATCTGATGTTAGTTTTCTGATGCAGCTTTTTTATTCTGAATATAAATATTAACTCAACAATGACCATTTTCAAATTTCATGTAAAGCTTGTGGGCCTTTTACTGGATGATGCATACTACTGCTGATGCCCTCATCAGTCTGTCATCTTGTGTCACCACAAGTCCAAATTTGTATGAATACAGATTGGCTATCATTATTCAGATTATTTAATTTTGGCTATATATTTGATCCCAGAGGGGGATTTTTCACTCTTTCAACTTAATTATGAGGTTATCCTCCCATTACAGATGTAATTAAATAATTGAATAGTGGTACTAAAACTCTAAATGCAGTTAATACACCATTCTGAGCATTTCATATAGTGAGACACAATTTCTCATCCACTTTTTAGGTGGCAGCTGATGGGATGGCAGTGTAAACTCTGCAAATACGAGACTGCATCAAAGGGGACACTTCTCATCAGGACATAGATGACACCTATAAGTTGGGCAGCCAAAGGGAAACTTCAGATGAAACTTTAAAAAAATGTAGGTGTGCTCTTGTTAAAACTTGAAAGCATTTACTGTATAATGTTTCTGGCAGATGTATTGATTACTTGGTGGAACAGCTCCATTTTATATGCACCTCATCAATTCAGAATATTCCAAAGTCAATAAGAGATGTTCTCATTCAGAATAACTGCACTGTTGATCAATCTGTTGTTAGTGAATTGGCAGAAAAACTGTGTAACTATAATCTTTTAGGTGCAGCCCTTGGTCCTGATGGTCTCTTTTCCTCAAAATTTAAAAGGCAGAAATATTTCAAGGAAAACTTTTGTGTTGTTGAACCAGTAGAGTATGTTTTGGACCAAGAAAATAACTGCACCTTTCAGTATGTGCCCATTCTTCAATCCTTACAGCTTTTGTTGAGTAAAGAAGAGACTGTTAACAAAATGACTAAACATTCAAACACTTCACAGCTGGCATCTTCTCATGATGGAAACTATTTCAAGCTAAACAAACTTTTTGCTACTGAAGACTTTAATATTTCCCTTATTCTTTATGTGGATGACTTTGAAGTTTGTAATCCACTTGGAACTTCCAAAAAAAAAAAACACAAAGTCACTGCTGTGTGTACTGGGTACTTCCTGATATACCATCTGAACTAAGGTCACAGCTGACATCAATTCACTTGGCTCTCCTTTGTCCTTGGGTGTCATGAAAGGCGCTTTTAAATAAAATGATTATTATTATTATATTATTATTATTATAAAGCAAATTATGTTAAAAAAAATTGGCTATGAAACTATTATGGAGCCCCTTCTAAAAGATCCCGTTACATTAGAGAAGGAGGGAATTTATGTTTCTCAACTTGACCAATGTATCAGAGGGACTGTTTTTTGTGTTCTTGGTGCTCATTCTCTGAGTGGACTTGTGGAAAGCTTTTCTGGACATTACATTTGTAGGTTTTGTATGTATGTGTGTATATATATATATATATATATATATATATATATATATATATGTATATATGTATATATGTATATATATGTATA
>JBBPBX010096647.1:0-12992 GCA_038048925.1 Garcialebias charrua
CTTCTAGAGAATCCTTCCTTGCATCTTTATGGAAATTGACTACAGACAGGGATTGGCTTTTTATACCTGATTCATGCTGTCACTGAGTTGGTGTGTGTGTGTGTGTGTGTGGGGTGTGTGTGTGTGGTGTGTGCGTGTGTGTGTGTGCGTGTGTGCGTGTGTGTGTTTGTGAAAACTGGGCCCAGACGGAGATTGCGTTTTTTATGCTTGTTTTATTGGACAGCTTCTATTGCTGTCAGGCCTGGGTAAAGAGGAAACAAGACAGACGGATGAGTGGGAAGAAAAAAGAAGATCATGGAAAGAGGGGGAAATAGACCTGGATAACGAATGATCCAAATGTGAATTTTATTGGATAAAAAAATATGAAAGGTGAAAAATGAGACTTGTGGAGGAGGTGAATTAGCCTGAGAGCAAAGAGAAAGAAAGGAAACAAAAGAAGGGACAGAGTTAGGGACAACTTGGGAGATTTCATGGAAGTGTAAAGTAAAAAAGGGAAGAAAAAGGGAAAACGGTGAGGAATGTTAAAAATAAAATTAAAAAAAGCCAATCTTCTTAAAACAAGGAAAAGAACGAGTCACAGTTTTGTTGTCCTTGTGGCTGGTTTTGTTGTTCAGGCAGAGTCTAAAAATCTTAGTATTACCCCTAACCACATATCCTCAGCCCTTTGCAAGAAGGGGTTAAAATATCCTGCTGTGCAATAAGACACTTCAACAGCAATGGTTGTTATAACAAAAACTACAGTTAAAAGGAGAAATATTGTTGGTTAATTGCAGTGGTGGCTCCTGAGCAATTACTAATAAATTTGACAAACCACAGTACATTTTCTGTGATAAAAATACACAGTAAAAAAAAAATCCGTAAAAAAAAACGGAAAATGTCCTGGTAATTTTCTGCCAGTACATTCTCCGTTTTTTTACAGATATTTCCGTAAGCCTTAAAATGGATTTTTCCCGTAATTTAACAGTTTTTTTAATGTATAATTTACATAAATTTCTGTTAATCTAGGGTGCCAGGTAAATGGAGTCCTCTTTCGCGCTTCTTCTCAAAGGTTCTTGTTCCCAGGGTGCTTTGCGCGAAAAACAAACAAAGGAGAAACCCTTGTAAAAAATGATAATAGAAAATTCCTTCACACTTCCACAGTACATTTACCTGTTTTTTTTACGGATTTTTTTTTTTACAGTGTAGGATATATGTTGCTTAATGTTTAATCTATTATTATTTGTTTGTTTGCTTGTTTGTTTGTGCACAACATTGTTCCCTTTTTCTTTCCTCCCACAGATCGAGGTTGTGCATAGGGTTTTCTCCGGGCACTCCAGTTTCCTCCCACAGACCAAAAACATGCATGTTAGGCTCATTGGTAACTCTAAATTGTCCCTATAGGTGTGAGTGAGAGAGTTTTCACACAAATGAAGCCAGTTATGGGGCCAAGATGGTGTAGAGGCATGGCTGCCGACTTGGGACCCGAAGGACACAGGTTCAAACCCCGGCCCCAGCCATTACACACCTTGGGGTGTCTATGAGTGCACACCTATTTCCCAGCTCCCCGGGCGCTTTCTATGGCTGCTCACTGCACCACCTGGTGGTGGTTGGGTTAAATGCAGAGACAAATTTCATCTTGTATGGGGAACATACACAGATGACAAAAATGTGACATTTATTTTTATTTTAATTACCAGGAGCTGTGCAAAATCTTTCCATTCATGGCTCTGATCCAAAGTCAAATCCCATATCTAGTCCCTGTATGTGGTCTGATTACAAGAGTCGAGATTAGACTTTTCTATTGCAAATTTGTAATTTAAATTTTCCTGCGGCGCTCTTGAAGTAATTATTTACAGTGTGGCAAAGGCAATGACAGGTCTAGGGTACTAGCAGGGGCACAACTACATATTTTTCAGGTGGATGCAAAAACATCAACGGTGCCAGTCCTAAACAAGGGGGCATAATGGATGACTTATTAAATGATATAGATAAAACACTATTTATTTTATGTTAAACTCCATCTGTAACATTTGAAATTCAGTGTATTTTATAAATATTTTATTAACTGTTTTGTAGGAATGAACACATTTGTAACATTTCAGAATAACTTAATAAAAATCATAAATGAATTATGTGACATTAGTATTGATCCTCAACATTTTTAATAATAAAACTTTTTTTATAAAGCCCTTTAAAACAACATATGCAACAAAGTGTTGTACATATAAAATCATTTAAACTAATCATTGCATCTTTTCATCTTTTTAAATAAAATATTTTGCCCTGATAGCTTTTTTTCTGCTGCTCCATATTGTTGTCAAGTGCACAACGAGTGGTAGTCCAAGATTTAAAAAAATAAATAAATGTGCCTGAGTGCGTTCTCTTAGGGGCGTGTTCAAAGCCACCTGTGTGGGAAGAGGGAGGTGAAGGAGCAGAGGGATGCCTAATCAGTGCTGTTCCCCTGTTATTGATCATTTCATGCAGTTAAATATAGAAAATGCCTACTAGAAAAACGTTTTTTCTAGAGACGGTTTTGACGCCCCCTGTAATGCAGTGTCCCCATGCGTTGCAAACACTGCATACCGGCTTTTTGCACCACTGGGTACTAGCACAGGAAAATGCTTATATTGTTGAGGAGAGGAGGTGCTTTTGTTGATGTGGAGATCTAAAAGGGTCAGACACTGATTTGCAAGCCAAAGAGCTCTGAAAGTGTAGTCATTGAAAAATGACATAAGTGACAGAAAAACTGAGTCCTGTTGAGTCCAGACCTATTTTGTTCATAACTTAGCTTGAGAGTTGCCGGATCCAAGCAAACAGTTGCCGGAACACACCCAGTCCAAATAAGAGAGTTCCTGGATCTTGTTTCGGCAGGATCCAGCTCAAATTAAACACTGGAATGAGTTGCATAAAGTTTGACTCATCTGACTGTTTTGGTTCACTTAATGCACCTTATAATCCGGTGTGCCTTATAGTCTGAAAAATATGGTAAGTACTGTCCATTTAACGTTTGTTTGGGATCAAATTTTGCTCCTCTGCACTGTTCTGTTTTTGGCATAAGCTCATTACTTATTTTATTCTGGACAATCTTCGTGTTTTAATCAATAATGCTTGATTTCATTTGTTAGTTGCTGAGTCTGCTTTTCTTTCCATCAATGTTGACATACAGGTGGAAGAATGAAAATCTATGGCAGGAGTATACCCCAAAAGGAGTTGACAATATAAAATAGTGTTTGGTCAATCAATCCTAGCCTGCTCACAGGAGCAGCTCATTTTTCAAGCCCTTGCTTAGCGACCTGTGGCGTTTCACATTGGAACATAACACACCACATTACTGAATGATCCTTCCACCAGCCAGCAACGCCTCAGGAAAGCAGTAACTTTGTGTGTAAGAGAAGGAGAACAACAGAGAAAGCATGAGAGTGGTTTCCCCTTCTCTGTTTATTGATATTCTGCCTCTCTAAATACAGACCAATCCATCTCTGCTGTCACATACATCTATACACACAATGCTTACATGCATGCTTTACACAAACACAATTTGTTCATGGGTCTTTAGAGGAAGGGAAATTTAACCCAATTAGAAAGAAAAAAATGTAAATAGGTAAACTGTGAAAGGATAAAATTCAAAGGTAAAAGAAGTAAGGAGGAAAAGAAGTTGAGGTTAATGATAATTCCGTTTAACTGAGTTTTTATGTTTTAACTTAATAGTGAATGCATTCATTCATTCATTCATTCATTCAACCTTTATTTATACAGGCTAGCCTCGTTGAGTCACGGGGACTCATTTACAAGAGGGACCTGTCTCACTCACACCAAACAACCATCCACTCTCACACTCACACCTAGGGTCAATTTAGAGTCACCAATCAGCCTAACAAGCATGTTTTTTGGTCTGTGGGAGGAAACCGGAGGAAACCGGAGCTTGAAGTTTCATTACATTTTTGGTTTTCATGTAAGTAAGAAACTGTAAACTAATCCGGGCAAATCTGAATTTGTCTACTTGGGGGAATTAAAAACATGACAACATTATCTCGTAAATTTTCAGGGGTCACCACAGCGAGTCACCCTCCTCCATCTTTGTCCTCTGTCTGCATCCTTTGTCCTCACTCCAGCTACCTCCATGTCCTCTCTAACTGCATCCATATGTATCTCCTTTTTGTCTTTTTCCCAACTGTCCCTCTTCTGGACATGTCCAAACCATCTCAGTCTGGCCTCCCTAACTTTATCTCCCAGTTGTTCAACATGTGCTGTACCTCTGATGATCTCATTCCTGATCTTATCCATCCTTGTCACTCCTAAGGAGAACCTCAACATCTTCATTTCTGCCACTTCCAGTTCTTTCTCCTGTCTTTTTGTCCATGTCTCTGTCTCCAGACCATACAACATAGCTGGTCTCACCACTGTCTTGTAAACTTTTCCTTTGACCTTTGCTGACACCTTTATGTCACAAATCACTCCTGATACTTTTCTCCATCCACTCCATCCTGCCTGGACTCTTTTGTTCACCTCTTTGCCACACTCCCTGTTTTCCTGGGGAGCAGTATTGAAGTCCTGCACCTTTGTGACCTCTGCTCCTTGTAGCCTCACTGTTCCACTGGCCTCCCTCTCATTCACACACATGTACTCTGTCTTACTACGGCTGACTTTCATTCCTCTTCTTTCAAGTGCATACCTTCACCTCTCCAAGTTCACTTCTACTTGTTCCCTGTTCTCAACGCAGATCTCAATGTCATCAGCAAAAAACCTGCACCTTGAACAATCTGGTATGGTGATGCTTGTATGAACTTGTTGTTTTGTTTCGTCATATATGTCAGTTGTCCTTCCTGACACTCATTCGGGGTTGGGACCAGCAAAAGAGATACACTGGCGTATGCTCCCTAATGGCTGGTTTGACTTTATCTCTTAATATTTTCCATGGTGCAAATATTCAACTACCAGGCTTTGTATAACTTCTAAAAACAGACTAGACTTGTTGCATCCTGTTTTAAAGACTCTCGTCTGCATTCAACATTGTTTCTAAAATCATGCTGTGTCACAAAGCTTCATTTACAATTTATTTTATTGCATCATCATCATCCCCATTGTCATCTCCATCTTCACTCACTGCCCTCTCTACCTGCCTGGAGGAAATAAGGGCATGGATGAATCAGAACTTTCTTCAATTAAACTGCTCCAAGACTGAGGCCATACTGATTGGCACCCCTCACCAGGTACAAACATCAACTATAACAACAATTTCCTTTTCTGGACAAGACATCCCCCTCTCCACCTCTGTTACAAATCTTGGAATAAAAATGGACTCCAATCTTACATTTGAAAATCACATTAAGCTTCTGTTTAAAACTTGCTTCTTCCATCTTCGAAACATCTCCAAACTTCGCCCATCTCTAACTTTTTCTGATGCTGAGAAACTCGTCCATGCCTTTGTCTCCTCCAGGCTCGACTACTGCAACTCCCTGTTTATTGGAATCCCTGGTAAAAACTTCAGAAGCTTCAATATATTCAAAACAGTGCAGCAAGGATTTTGTTGAGAGCTTGTAAATTTGAACATATTACGCCCATTCTCCATAACCTCCATTGGCTTCCTGTCACCTACAGAATTCAGTACAAAACTGCTCTCATTACACATCAATGCTTACACGGAACTTCACCAGATTATCTAAAGGACATTCTTGTTCCATATTCATCCACCCGGTCTCTTCGATCACAGAACAGTAATCTCCTTCACATTCCACGAACCAAATTAAGGACCATGGGAGACCGGGCATTCTGTGTGGCTGCCCCCCGCCTATGGAACTCCCTCCCTGACTACCTGAGAGCTCCACAGTCACTGGTTGACTTTAAACAAGGCTTAAAGACCTTTCTTTTTAAGCGAGCCTACTCTGCCTCCACATGATTTTACCTTTAATCTTAGTTGATACTATCATTTGATTTTACTTGATTTTATCACTTGTTTTTATTTGATCTTTGATTTTTGTTGCACTTTGTAGCACTTTGAGATTTTCGTTAATGAAAAGTGCGTTATAAATTAAATTCATTATTATTATTATTATTATTATTATTATTATTATTATTATTGCGACAACAGCATCTCTACAACTGATGAGATGTTTTGGGGGCCATGACAAGAAATGTTTCTCATTGTTGCACCACCAGCATAAAGGAAGCATCTCACAGGGCTGGGACTAGCTGGCAAACAACATTCACGATGGAGTCGTGAATTGTTCATTCATGTTTTATTGAGTCTTGTAACTTTCACCTTCATCCGTTGGTTTGGACTTTTGACATGCAAAAAACAGGAATAAGCTCTTGGGTATTGTCAGGACGTGCAGCAAAACTTCTGGCATAGCCCTACAGAACCTCACTGACCTACACAAGGTGAGGTTAGGGAACAAGGCCAGGCTGATTCTGGCAGATCCTGATCACCACTCCATAGTGAATTCAGGTTGCTTCCATCTGGATGCAGGTATCTGCTGCCCAGATGTGGGACAAACAGACTAAAAAACTCATTCATCCCTGTAGCAATCATACTTCTCGTCGAACAGTGATGGTTTCTGTTGTTATTTTAATGTTTCAATGTCTTGTCTGGTATAGATGTTTTGTGTGCCTGCTGACTGTGAAACAAATTGCCCCTTGGGGATAATAAAGATACTTGAACTTGAGTCGCCAGAATATCTTGCAATTTTCACAGTGGCTGTCAGTTTCCTGACATGAGTTACAGTGGCACAGTCTTTTTGCTTGAGTTTTGAAGATGTTTAAAACATGTTCAAAACAGTCACAGGGTCAACACTGGCGTCTCAAACCATTTTGAATTTTGTTGTGGACATCTCCAAGCTGACAGAAAATGTCCAAGGCAAATATCCAGGTTTAAATAATGAACATATAATAAATTAAAAAAACTGGTTCTGTCTGATTTTTTAAAGAGTACTTCAGGAGATTAAATCTCAAATGTGGAGGTGATAGCAAAATGGGGACAAAACCAGTCGAGGTAGATATCATATGAGTGGAGATGGGCAACTTAAATAATGTGCATAGCAGGGGCGGACGGCCAATAGGGGGTGCTAGGGCGCCGCCCCACTGGAACTTCTGGATATTTCTACATTAAAGACTTTTAAAAATAATAATGAAAATGAAATAATAAATAAAAAATATTTCGAAATATATGCATATATGTTTTTAGTTGTGTAGGATAAATATTTTATGAGTAATGATTAGTTATATTGTTTGTTTCAAAAAATGTTTTCTGATTGGTGATGTATTTCCTGTTCTGGGGGCGCATGAATCTTATCCATAGACTCTCGTTATAAATGGCGCATGCGCAGTTATTCCACGATGTTGCAAAACAATGGGAAGATGCTGGGCGCATATTTCAGTGCCATGGACATGTCAAATGTGAGCTGTACATACAGATCATGTGATTCCTGGGGGGTTTTTTGTCTGGGAAATGTGCTGTGCAGTCAGCGACTCAAACAACTGGCTGCAGGTAAGTTTTAAATCATTGAAAGCCCTTTATCTAATGTCTATTTGCCATTTCTGACTGATATGCCTCTCAAATTTTAGAAGTCTCTGTTTGTGAAAAAGCCTTCAGCTGACTGTTTATTCTAAAAGTGGCAACTGGTGAGTTTGTCTTTGGAGCTAGCATGCTAATGCTAGCCTTTATCTAATGCTTATATTATTATACCATTCTTGACTGATATCCTCTCCACTTTTAGGTGGCTCTGTTTTGTGAAAAAACCTTCAGCTGACTGTCTATTCTAAAAGTGGGAACTGGTGAGTTTGGGTTTTTTTTGTTTGTTTGTGGAGGTGTTAGGTTACCAGCGCAGGTTATTGTACAGAATTGGACTCTGATGGCTACATTTATTTTAATTTGCTTATAAAAAATGATCAAACATTAATAATTTTATATACTAAATGTCATTGGTGGTGTTTTACTCTTTGTTAACACTGTATTGCGCTGGAGAATGAAAATAAAGCCTCTTGCAAGTAGAAATGCAGAAATGTTTTAATCTCACTTATTTTCCTTTCTATAATTTATATATAATTTATTTATTTATTTATATATATTTTTGTTTGTTCATTATTGTTTTAGTGAGACAAATTATTTCTTCTCATCCTGAGCATTTAATTATTCTGTTGATCTTGTATTAATCTGCATTTGATTAAAAAAAAACTATTTGAACTTGGGAATTTTTCATTTTTTCATTTTGGAGAAATAGGCCCCCCTGGTGGACATTTCAGGAGCCGCCACTGGTGCATAGTCAAAAATGTAGTTCTGCAAGCCATGCATATAAAAAAGACTGACTTTAAAGAACAGGCTGTCCAAAATGCACCAGCACAGATACTTGGTCACTTAGTCACAGATGCTGAATTCAGTGACATTTCAACAGGATATGTGCTCACTTTCTTGCAATTTTGCACTGATACATATTCTCCAACCAATGCAACCCAGTGAGATATTAGCCGCACCCCTAATTCCGCTGTGTAAATTTTAGAGCTCCTGTTTCCACACAGATGGGAAAAAGCCAGTTTTAGGGATGCTGTTCAAAACAGATTATTCTATCACACTGATGCACATCTTGACACTGATGTCTGAAACAGGGCACAGCTGGCAGTAATGGAAATCAGACTGGAGTTTTTCTCCCAATGAGAGCTTTCCCTTTGATTTCTAGAACTTTAAACTGGTTGTATGTGAACAGTTTAATTTGAGCACACAAGTGCACGTGTTTCCACCCTGAGTGACTCGTAGGAAATCATTCTGACACGCTTTACAGGTAATTTCTGTTTTCTTCCTTTCAGGCCTATCTGCTTGTCTACAGTTCTTCTCTGCTCCTATTTTTCATTGTTTTTCTCAGCTTTTCTCATCTCATACATTTTATCCCTCTCCAAGTCTTTCAATGTCAGCCGGTGACATTGTCCTGACGTTGCGGTTTCCTTTTTTCCTCGTCTTTCTTGCTGCTAATTCAATTAACAAGATGCCATCTTCTCAATTAAGCTTTCCAATTACAGCTCCTCTCTTGGTCCGAACGCGAGTCGGTCCTCGTTTGTTGGAGGTTTCTCTTTGTGTTGGGCGTCAAATTAAAATGAACTTGCAGCTTGTATGATAAGACCTGCTCGTCATCAACAAAAAAAGAGAAAATTATATTAAAAATATTGTTAGTCTAGCTCATCAATGCTTCTGTATTTTGAGCTGAAATAGCAGTTTTGGTTGCAGTTTAGTCTGACTGCTGCACTTTGTGCATGCACATGTGGAAAATAATACAGAATTATTGTGCGAATTTGTCAAATCTCAGAAAGGCAAACTATTAGTAAATTAAAACAGGTAAAAATATGTAATCTACAAATGCATTATGATCTGTAGAAAATCTTTAAATGGTCACAACATAACTTGTGTTTTCTATTTCATTCGTTATAAACATTTGCTTTATTCTTTTCAAATAAAACATACAGATGACAATGTAAAAAAATATATGTTAAGGTGTAAAAATGTACCTTCACTATCTGTCTTTTTTTTTATAACACTCCTCAAATGTCATAGCTAGAATCTGTCTTTTCTTCTTCTGTGGTGCGTGATGAAACCTTTTTGTCATGTGAACAGAAATGTTGCTCTTCATACAGGCAGCAATAAAACGAACATTATATCTGATATGTTGCCATTCTCAGTACTACATTCTAAGGGATATTTCTAAACATGAATCAACATAAATGATAAACAATATTCCACCGAAGTGTAGATAAACCAAAAAACGTCTGATTTATTTAGACAAAATACAAAGGCACGCACAAAAACATAACTAAGTCTTCTTAAGTCCTCGGACTAAAATATTTCAGTTAACTGGAGTTTTAACATTGGATGGATGGATGGATGGATGGATGGATGGATGGATGGATGGATGGATGGATGGATGGATGGATGGATGGATGGATGGATGGATGGATGGATGGATGGATGGATGGATGGAGTAGGTAGGTTGGTAGTTGGTATGTATACGTCTTTAAGCAACACATAATTTCATGTATTTTATGGAGATGTCTCGTCTGTGAGCTTTTTCTTTCAGGTCTCTTGCTCCATCGGTTTATTCGTTTGTGTTTTGTTTGTGCTTGTGAGCCAGGGAGCTGTTAATGCTCAACTAAATAAGCTGATAATTGACTAGGACCATATGTCATCACATAAATGCACCATGGGATCAGGCACCGTTACTGTTATTTTGGACGAGGCAAGAAAAACGTCTACCTTTCAGCCTTGATTATTTTTGGTGTTTGTCAGAGTCGTCGCTGTAGAAAGCAGCAGCAGCTGCAGAAAGCTGATTAGAATCTGCCACGGTCACCTGATGATGACTCCTCGAAGCCAACGTGAGACAACAAGGAAACGGAAGCGAAGGGCAGGACCAAATCATCAGCTTCTCTATCTCTCCCGATCTTGTTGCTTTGTCAAAAGGCTCATAGATTAAGAAAAACAGCACTAATTAAAAGGTTTTGTGTCGAGCTGAATTTAATTAAGTGGGCTGATAAAGTTGAGTTTTGGAAAAGGGCCATTGAGGTTCCAGCAAATGTAACAACTGCATCAGCTTAGATAGGACGTGAAGCTGGAAAAACAGGCAGTTAGAAAAATACAAAGTTAATTCATTAAAACTTAAAAGAGACAAACCTGCAAGATGACTGATCTACCTGATGTGTAATTCAGCACATTTCTCTACTCGGCTTCTTGTGAGCAGCAACGTGTCCTCGCTCTTGTCACAAAGGGATAAGAATTGTGTTGCTCCTCTGCTGTTTGATGTGACTTCTAATTAAAATGTTAATAATGAACCGAGTCGGCAGACATTTAAGATCACTTAACTGATGCTCTGTTGAATAGCACCAAGTACTGTAGTCCACATGGAAACTGTTGTCGACATTTATATATGATTGCTGCACATTTTTCTTTTCTTTCAATGTACACAGCAGCACAAAACTGGAATACAAAAGGGAGATTAAATCAACAAATTGTACATGTTGAATTGTCTGACCTGTAAAATGTAATCAAATAATTCTATACAATCTGAAAGTAAAGTGCTCCTATGTGTACTTAGTAACAAAACTAAAAGTCAAAGTTTTGTTCTCTCTAAAGCTCTTGACGTAAATATCTAGTGTAAATGGATTGTTTGTGAAAATGTAGTATGAAGGCCGAATAGCTGCTGAAATTTACAAAAGAAGCTAAAACTGAGTTGTTAGAGTTAAAACAAGTAAAACAGAGCGTGAAATGAGCAGAAAACAAGTTAACACGGGCAAAACACACACTAAAAACTAAAAGCAGCAGAACCGTTTGCTCTGTTGCAAAGCTAACAGCACTAAAAGCTAAAAGAACAGTGGCTAAAGTTAGCAGAACAAATGGATAACATTTGAAAAACTGTGTAGCTAAAAACTAAAATGACCAAAATTGTGCCTAAAAGCAAAAATGTGCTCAACTAGAGGCTAAAATTATCATAATTTAGCAAATACATAGATAAATAAATAAAATTACACAAACCTTGGCTTAAAGTTTGTTAGTAAAACTGTAGCCTAAAGAAGGATAAGATATCAAAGACAGCAATTTGGCTCAAGTCTGTAGAGAAACTGAAGGGATTTCAATGTGCAGTGATGAGCTTAATTTCCCTCTGGGATTAATAAAGTATTTTTGAATTTGAATTGAATTTAAAATTTTAAAAGTCATAGCACACTATTCCAGATCAAGCCAACATATATGAATGGCCAAATTAGCCAAGTAGTTTAAAATAATATGAAGAGAAGAAACTAACAGAAAAACAATAATGACGCAAAAAAAAAAGTTTCAATTGACAAACTACAGAGGATGACTCACTGTTACAGGTACAAGTCAGTAATGTCAAAAAGTACAAATTTTAACTCTACCCTATAATATTAAAATACCATTCTACATTCCTAACTGTCTCAGACTCATGTCTGCACCTCCAGTCACCTTTAATTGGGCAGCGTTGCCGGGAGTGATTTGACCTTTAAAAGTTTTGAACCCATTTCAGAAAGCAACTGATAACGGACAAAGGTTTGGTGTAATCTGCGCACACGGTGCAACAGTTTAGATCAAAACCAAACAACACAATAAATGTGCTTTTAAGATGTGAGAATCTGAGTGTCGGAGGTACAGTTAACTGAAGCCATAGAGAAAGTCTCAAAATAGAGGTGATTTATTTTCCATCATGTTAAACAGAGTTCTGTCTGCCTAATAAAAATTTTTTTTTTGTTTTCTACTCTTACCCAGATGCATGCTACTCTTGTTTTACACATAAATTTAGTGGACGCTGTATATTCACACCTGTGTTTAGTTTATATTTTGTTCTCAGAAAATCTATATTTTTCTATTAGTTTCTTCTTCCGTCCTCTGTTTTTCTGCTTGGTTTGGTTTATTTTAGTTTGTTTAAATTTGGTTCTATTGCAGTTCTTGGCTTGTTTACAGCAGAGCCATATATATATATATGGCTCTGGTTTACAGGTATAAATTTGCTAATCATTTTGCTTGACATTTTGTTGTTAGATTTTTCATTGACCTCGAGAGCATCTATAAACATTGCTCATTGTTCTCGGTGTCTCCCTCCATCTGCAGAATGTCTATGTCACTATGTGCTTATCTGTGTGAGGTGTTTTTTTAATATTATAAAAAAAAATTCTCAGGCATGAAGAAAGATTTTAATAGGAATGTTTTCGACTTCATTTCCTAATGTGTCTAATTTCATTACTTTTTGTCAGTCTAAGCAGATCTCACTTGTAAATGAGTCTTCGAGGCTCAATGTGACTTATCTGTCTAAATAAAAGTTGAATGAAAATTTGTTCAAATGTGTTTTCTGCATTAAGAACCACTAGACTGCAGTACAGCATCTACCCTGAAGCTGTTAAATACATAAATCCCTAACCAGGAAAATCACTTTGGAGATTTGTCACTTTCAATGATTCAAGGATTTTTTTGTTGTCCTACAAGCTCACATGTTCATGTTTATGGTACAAAATGTGTATACATACATATATAT
>JBBPBX010096648.1:0-12992 GCA_038048925.1 Garcialebias charrua
GAGAGTCATTTGTCGACCGGTCATCATCTCGAAGGGAGAGATGCCAGTTGATGTGTGTGGAGTGGCTCTTATGGCCATGAGGACCAGAGGGAGTTTCACGTCCCAGTCCTTGTGGTTTGCAGCCACGTATTTCTTCAAAATACTCACCACAGTTCTGTTTGCTCTTTCTACTTGGCCTGAAGCCTGTGGGTGGTAGCCGACATGAAAGTTGGCCTTGACGCCTAGCGTCTTCCACAGTTCTTTCATCACTTCACCTGTGAAGTGTGTACCTTGGTCTGAGTTCACCCGAAGGGGAAGTCCAAACCTTGAGAATATATGATTCATTAACAACATAGCAGTGGTTTGTGCTGTGTCGTTAGGAGCTGGTAGGCATTCTACCCATTTGGTGAATGCACAGGTTACCGTGAGAAAATATTTATTTCCTCTAGAGCTCTTAGTGAGTGGTCCAACCCAGTCGATCTGGAGGTCAGACCATGGGAATGCAATGCCTCTGCTTTGCAGTGGTGCTCTGTGAAGTGGTCTGGTTGGCTGAAACTGGCCACAGACCACGCACCCTTCAATGTAGTCCTTGACATCCTTTTTCATTCCAGGCCAATAGGCAATTTGTTTTAATGCCGTCAGCGTGGCTTTATCTCCTTTGTGTCCTGCGGACGGGAGATCATGGGCATGAACTAACATCACCCCCCTTTGGTCATGGGGAACCACGAACACAGGTGAGGACGTTGGTCCATGAGCAAAAGTTAGGATGCCCTTGATTAGTTTTAGCTGTTTGCGCAGCTGGTAAAGGACTTTAAGGTCCGGATCGGAATCCAGGTCGTCTTTAGACGGACTATTTTTTTTCGGATCAGTCAGGTACAGTATCATGGAGTTGATAGCAGGATCCGACTTTTGTAGTTGGATGATGTCTGGGTCAGTCAGTGCGGGTCGTACAGAGACTGCGTTGTCAGCAGGTCTGGTTGCGGCCTGTGCACGTGTGACTGCCATAACTCTGACTGAAGGATGTGTTGGCAGAGTCTCGATTAACCAGGAGGGGTCGAAGGACCATAGAGGACCTTCGTCGGCTCCTTTCTTGGCTAAGGAATCTGCAATGTCATTGTAGTACTTGTCATCGCCTGGGACTCTAGAATGCCCTGGAACCTTCTTCCAGTAGATCTGTAAGTCGTGTGACGTCACCAAGTGATCACACGCTATGAAAAGCTCTTTGTGTTTGACCACTTTTCTGTCGCTTGTTAGGAAACCGTTCTGTTTCCACACAGCGAGGTGACAAGCGAAACTCAAACGAGCATAGTTAGAGTCAGTGCAGATGACTAGCGTCTTGATGGAGCGTTCTACTACCATCTGGAGAGCTATTAGGATTCCTGCAATCTCAGCGTACTGAGAAGTCTGAGATCCTAATTTGTAGCTGAAAGTTATCTGCTCTTGGTCTTGGAGGAGGACCCCTCCAACACCTGCTCTGCAGATTTTGTCGCGGAGGAATGAAGATCCATCCACGTACAATGTTGTCATATCTTTGCAGATATTGTCATCAAAGAAGTGGTGATTCGGGTCTTCAGTTACTGGGGGTTTTACCTCAACCGGCGGCTGGGTGGCTGGTACATCTTGTGTACACTTCTGGCAGATTGCCAAGTCCGTCCCCAGATGAGACTTCTTGTTTTGACCATAACGTATGTCTAGGTTAAAACTTTGAAGCGCCATGAGCCACGTTGCAACACGTGAGTTTGTCACCACACCATCTCTGATGCGTTCACTGTTAAGAAAGGTCACTGGCTGGTGTTGTGTTTCCACAATGATTTTCTGTCCACCAATGTAGCTGGAGAAATGTTTAACTGCCCACACTGTGGTCAGTAAAGCTTTCTCACAGTCTGAGAATCTCAACTCGGGGCCTGCCATCGTTTTGCTGGCATAGGCTACTACACGTTTGTCTCTGTCGTGTATCTGGTACAGACCTGCACTTATGCAATGAGCTGAGAAGCCCACTTCCAAGTAAAACTCTTTGTTGTAGTCTGGGTAGACTAAACAAGGGGCTGACTTGATCCTGTTTATAAGAGCGTCCATTGCCTGTTGCTGTTTGTCAGTCCAAACAAATGGTACGTCTTTTTTAAGGAGTTCAGTCAGTGGTTTCGCAAGGTCCGCATAGTTTTCGATGAACTGGTTCGAGTAGTTACACACGCCCAGAAAACTTTGTAGTTCTTTGAGATTGGTGGGGACTTTGAGATTGTCGAGGCCTTGGGTGCGAGTCAGCTGTGGTTGTACTCCGTCAGGACCTACAAGTAGGCCAACGTAGTCCACTTTGGTTCTGCACCATTGGCATTTTGACAGTGATATCTTAGCACCAGCAGTTGTCAGCTGATTCAGAACGTGGTCGATCTCAGCCAAATGTGAGTCCAGTGTTGGCTGCCTCAAAAGGACATCGTCCACGTAGATCAGTGTTCCACGCTCGTGGGCGTCTGGACATGCTTTGTTCAAGAAGATGTTGAACTCTGCAGGTGAGTTAGCGTAGCCAAAGGGACACCTGTTAAAGGTGTACTGACGGCCACCAAAAGTGAAAGCTAGTTTGTACTGGTCCTCGGCGCGCACAGGGATGGTCCAAAAACCAGAGGCGACGTCGAGAGTCGAGAAGTACTTACCATTGGTGACCTTGGGCAGTTCCTGTTGGAGTTGCGTCATAGGCCATCTGGATAAGGGAACTTGTTTGTTTAGCTTTCGGTAGTCTATAGTGAGTCTCCACTTACCATTTGGTTTTAACACCGGCCATAAAGGCGCAGAGTAAGTGCTGTTACAGTATCGGATGATACCTTTTTCTAACAGGTCATTAATGATTTCTCTGACAGGTTGATGTGCTGCCAGAGGAATCTTGTACTGTCTGACAAATGCAGGGGGAGCATTAGGCGGGGTTGGGATGCTCACTGTGTGGAGCGTGGTCAACCCACAATCCATCGAGTCAGTTGAGAATGATTTCTCATATTTTAGAAGAACTTTGCGAAGTTTGTCCCTTTCTTCATCAGTTTTCAGGGCGTCGGCTTGGGCGACCACCTGGTCAATCTGTGAAGCAACTGAGAGGGGTTCTTGTTCTTTGGGGAGCTCCAGTGAGTCCCCTTCAGTGTCGTAAAACCTGTCAACAGGTAGTGCACTGTAAGTTTGGGGGCATAGACTGTCTCCTTTGTTGAAACCGAACCTGCGGACAGTGTCCTGGTCGGACTCACTGGGGGAGAAAAGAGCTATGGCCTGTGTTGGTTTCGTGAACAAGACTTGCCCCGTGTGTTGATATGGGATCAAGTTCTCTGGGAGTCCTCCCAGAAATGGAATGCTTAGCTCAAAATCATGAAAATCAGTGGAGATCAACCATCCTAGCTGTGTGTTTTTTGGGATCAGTACCTCTTCTGTGCTTGTGTTGCACACAGCAACAGTCGTGGTTCTGCAGTCGAGGGTCACTTGGAATGTGGCCTCCATGGACAGTCCTAAGTTGAAAAACATAGGAGATGGTTGAAAGTATGCCTGTTTTGTGCTAATAGCTTGTCCTTTCATGATGTGACACATCACCGGCTTGTTCATAACCTGAGGTGGTACCGCAGTGTTATGGCTGTTAGCAATCTGACAGACCTCTGGAATGGTCTGTCCAGCCTTAAGGTTCTCTGTTGTTAGCACAGGAGAGTCCTTTGTGGCTGTGTCTAGTGACCACAGTACATTGTTGTTGATGTCCACTCGGACACCTAACCTTACCAAAATGTCGGAGCCTATGTAGGTTGCATGTGGTAAGTTCGGGACCACGAGGAACGGGTGATCCAGTTCTCGTTGGTTCCAGATCAGTTTCAGGTCAATGATCCCTTTTGCGGTCATTACCTGTTTATCGTTGGGGTCCAACGAAAAGCGGAAAGCCTTTTTGTTCATTTCTAGACCCAACTGTTTTTTAACCAAGGTTCCATAGAAAGCTTGGCTGATCGCTGATTTCTCCGCCCAAGGAGACAAAACAGCATCATCGGTGTGGGATCCTTGGATCTCAACACCTTTGACTACCTGCGGTAGGTAGTGTTCAGTGAGTGCTGACTGTTTCAGCTCGCAGAGGAGGTTAATTATAGGAAAAATAATCAACCAATCATGTACATAATGTGTGATGTAATTTATTGATTATGTTAAATAAATGGACCAGTCCTGCTGTTCCAACATAAGTTTAACGTTTCCTGTGAATTACATCTGGTCAAAGTATAGAATTATTGGTATTAAGCTGAAAAAGAGAGAACTCGTTTAATTAATGATGTATTTTTGTGTCAGTCTAAACCCTGCCAATTTATACATCTAAAATATAGGTAAGTCATTAAACTGACCCCTTCCTATATTACTACATTGGTGGCCCGTACGGGGTGTATGTATGTATGTATGTATGTATGTATGTATGTATGTATGTATGTATGTATATATGTATGTATGTATGTATGTATATATATATATATATATTTGTATGTATATATATATATATATATATATATAAAGAAACGCACACACATCATACATATATAGGTGCGTGTGTTTATTTGCCAGTTATGAACAAAAATATTAGTATAATTTAATCACTGACTACATAAAATCATAACACTAAAAGCTGTCTCTTAAATCATACCTGATCCTCTGGAGGATACGGAGTCTTTTTTCAGGTGGTTTCTCGTAGCCCAGCCACAAAGAAGGATGCAGGTTTTTGTTTTCGGAGCATGTTCAACACACACTAGTTGCAGCCACAAATTCAGCTTTGTCTGATTATTCGTACAGCCACGAACAGCGCAACAGGTACCCGAGCTCCACAAGGACATCTTCGTGACAATATTAGCTCGAAATAACAGAAAACAGAACTTTAACAGAACCTCAACGACGCGCGCAGATTAGCAAGTAAACAACGAGGAGCCAATGCAGAAATTCTACTTCTGGGGTCAAATAGAAGTAACACACATAATCGCTTCTACAGTGACACCCCCAGAAATAAGGTGGATATGGATATGTATGAGGTAGTTGATATTGGTATAGAGGTAAAGTGGCATATGCAATAAGGCTAGTAAAATATATATATATATATATATATATATATATATATATATATATATATATATATATATATATATATATATCAGCAGTAGTGTAGATATAAAAAGTAGTGTAAATGTAAACAGTAGTAATAAATGTAAACAGTAGTATTGAATGAAAACAGTAGTAATAAATGTAAACAGTGAATGTAAACAGTAGTATGACTATAGGCAGTAATGTAATGCAAACATTAGTGCAAATATAAGAAGTAGTGCAAACTGAATGAGCACATGACCGTGAGTTGAGTGAATAACCCGTTTTGATGACACAGAGTCCAGTGTTAAAATCTTTGTGTTGTGTGGTGGTGTGTGAAAGTTTTTTGTGATTAAGGCAGTACAAGTGGGAGGGAGGGCAGAGCAGGCAGAGAGTTTAGCATCCTGACTGCCTGATGAACAGAGCTGTCATTTAGTCTGCTGGTTCGAGCCTGGAGACTCCTCAGTCTCCTCCCTGAAGGCAACAGGCTGAAGCAGCTGTGTAGTGGGTGTGTGGGATCACCTGCCATGCAGAGGGCTTTCCGAGTGAGGCGGTTGCTGTGTAAGTCCTGTAGTGAGGGGAAGGAGGTGCCGACAATCTTCTCAGCTGCTTTCACGATGCGCTGGAGGCTCTTGCGGCAGGATGCAGTACATGCACCAAACCACACAGTGATGCAGCTGGTCAGGACACTTTCTATGGCACCTCTGTAGAAGGTGCACATGATGGGGGTTGAAGCTCCAGCCCTTTTCAGCTTGCGGAGAAAGTAGAGGCGCTGGTGAGCCTTCTTGGCCAGTGATGCAGTGTTCCTGCTCCAGGACAGGTCCTCTGAGACGTGCACTCCCAGGAACTTGGTGCTGTCCACTCTCTCCACTGTGGTGCTGTTGATGGTCAGAGGGGCATGTTGGGCATCCCTCTTCCTGAAGTCCACAACAATCTCCTTTGTCTTCTCCACGTTGAGAGTGAGATTGTTGTGTCCGCACCACAAGGCCAGGCGGCTCACCTCGTTCCTGTAGTCCGTCTCATCGTTGTTGCTGATGAGACCCACCACTGTTGTGTCGTCCGCAAACTTGATGAAGTGGTTGGAGCTGTATGATGGTGTGCAGTCGTGTGTTAGCAGGGTGAATAGAAGGGGGCTCAGCACACATCCTTGTGGGGCTCCTGTATTCAATGTGATGGTGCTGGATGTGTTATTCCCGACCCGTACTGCCTGTGGTATCCCGGTGAGGAAGTCTAGCAGCCAGTTACACAGTAGCCGTGTTTCCATCAAGGTTTCTAGCTGCGCAATTTGAAATAGCGCAGCAGAAAAGCTTAATGGAAACGGCAAATTGCGAGGTTACTTCCTGAATTACGCTAAAAAGTTTATACGCTCGCTTGAGGTGGTTTTTGGGATCTGCGAAAATGAGCAGCTGCGCAAAATGACAGATGGAAACACATTTGCCGACTCGTGCTGCCGTAGCGAAAATTCACGTCACGTGACTGATCAGCTGTTTCCGCTCCGGACAACATGTAACATCGCTAAAACTAGTTGGCATGACAGAATAAATACAACTCGCCCGATAGCAACACGTACCTGAAATATTCTCTCCATTTTGATGAGATGTGTGGCCGGGTTCTGTTTTCAACTGTGTAGTGGACCTACCCAGGGTCAAATTAAGGTTTTTGAACTGTCCAGTGATGACCTTTACTGACCTCTCAGTAAAGCAAGACATTTACTACGAAATTATTCATTTAGCTATAATCTGATAACATAGTCACCAATAAGAGACTATTTCTATCTTTGATTTTAGGCTGATGTGATCAAATGAATAATTTTATTTGTAAGAGCATCAGTACATTTTAATGTCAGATAAATCAAATACTCTGCTTAATTCAAAATGTTGTACATGGAGGATTTCTCCTCTCCTCTCGAACTTGCATGTGAAGATAAAAGGAACACTTTATCTCATTCATTTTAGCTTGAGCTCAGGACAATCTAGACACCCAAAGACTTTTGTTTTTGTCCTATTTAATAATCAAGCTATTATCATTAATAGGTCCCATATGTGATGCTTAATGACGTTGTTTTAATCAAACCAACAGTATTTTGTTAAAGTGTTAAAGCAAAGGAATCAGTTTTATGATAAAATGCTGACATCTGAAACTAACACTTTATCTTTCTGACAAACTAATCTTTTGACCCCCTTTCAACATGTTGATGTCATCCTCACATCAACTTATGATGCCATTCGGCCAATCAGAAAGAACACATTTTCTGGGTCACGTCTCAGTTAAAACCTTCACATCTTACTTTCTCTAAGAAGTCTGCTGGAGTAAGCCTCAAACCATGGTCTTCTCCAAAGAACTGATGATCGTCTAGTCACACGCTAAGGACACGTCATTCAGTTAAAGACTTATAACATGCCAAGTTATAAGCCATCTTCAACAGCTGAAAAGCTCTCTTTTATTGACATTCCTTTAAGGAACGTCTTATCTTGAACAACAGCACCAGGAGCTGCCGTTACTTCGGTTCGAGTCAAGGCGCACGTCTGGAGACGCTGAGAATGGTAAACGAACTGACCAAACTGGACCGAGGGAGACTGACCATCTTCACGAGGTAACAAGTCGTCAAATGCTTTGCCAAGGGTACCAACGTGTAGCTTTAATCGGCCGGAGAACTGCCATGTTTCTGGTTAAACACATCAAGATAACTCCCTAAAACTCTTAACTTTTCTTCCTCCATAAATCTTTCCTATTTCTTTTCCCTCTCAACCTAAGCTGGAAACTATATTTTTTAAGTTAAAGAGCCCACAGACTAAATATGCTTAACATCTAATATTTATGTCTGTTGTGTTAAATTTAAGTGTGCTGACGTATTTGAATTGAAAGAAAGTGAAATCATGTCAATCAAGTGTAATGGTGTTAATTTAGTTGATTTATTTTAAATAAATGATAGTGTCTCTTTGACATATCAAACTAAGTTAACGTCTTTGTCACTTAATGGCTTTGTGTATTTATCCATCATAAAGATCACAGAAATATTGGGTAAACTGAAAAAGAACAGAATCCGTGAACATTTACTATTCAATCTGAATAAGTAGATTAATTAAGGATAAAGAGGTCAGTATTTAATATTGACCTCCTCATTAATTCTTACATCTGGTGGCCCGTAAACGGTTCTGAAAGTTTATTGATATCTGTGGTCTCAGTCATGAACTGTAACGTCATGTTTGCATAAGAGGATCCAAGTTTTAAACTCTTGAGGATAATGATTTTGGCTGGAAGTGTTCAAAGCAGGCAGATTCTGCATGTTTTTATCATTTGAAGCTGAGAGATTGTTATTGTTCAACTCCTTGACACGCTGTGGGAGCTTTTAGGTGAAGTTCTGTCAGCCCGTGGTCTGTGGGGGTGTTCTGGTTCCGTTCGGCCCAGTACGCGCACAGACTCCGGCACAAAGCTTTGTTTGACCGCCGAGTCAAAAGCCTGAAAGCTAATTTAACATCTACAAGATTGCTGTTGTGGTATTTTACATTTTAGAGCTGGTCAAAGAAGCATATAGAGCTTTGGAGCGTGACGTCACGGTCCACGGCGCAAAGCATGATGGTCCACGGCGCACAGCATTGTGGGATTGAAATCGCCATTTTAAAAGCCCTCTAAAAGAAGCTCTGTTTCTCGTTTTTTTGTTAGAATCTAAGAAGGTTGTAACAGTTTTGCAATGGTCTAAACATGCTGTGTTATTGGATGTAATGTCCAGTCACACGATCTGAAAGTAGATAGAAAACGGACTTTCAGTTTCTGTTTCCTGCTGGAAGCAGCGCGAGGGAGCTCATGTGTCGGACCTAACAAACAGGAGATGAATGTCCTGATATCAGCTGTGAAACGTCCTGATATAACTTTCTCCATGTCCCAAAATAACTGCTAGTTTGTTCCAGACATCCTGGTGAGTGTATAAATCCGTTTTGTTGGAGTTGTGCTATAAATTTTGCCACAATTTTGTCTGGGTGTTTAGTTCATAGAAGTGGGTCAGCCTAGTTTCGGTTGGGTTTATATTTTTTATATAACGTAGTCTGATTTTAGACAGAGTGGACAGCTGTGTTATTGTGAAACAAACTGTTTAAAGTTTGTAGTGTTGTCACTGTTACTGTATTAATACTGATCTGTGTTCTGATCTATCCTTGTCAAGGCAAAACTTCATATGAAATGAATGAAAACTCCAGAAGAGCTCAGTGAAGCTGCAGATGGAGAAGCAGGACCAGCAACTACAAATACTGTACACCGTCCATGTTGCTCAGGTAGTACCACATAAAACAATTTCTTCATGCACAAACAGAAAGGTAGTAGTCATCTGTTACAGAACAGGTCAGAGCTGAATAAAAACCAGCTGGAAAAAGTAAATTTAAAGTATTAAATAGGACTTCCTTGTTTTGTCATCATTGTTTAATGTGTCACACAAAACTCTGTCTAATACCTGTCTTTTTCTCTTCAAGGGATGGAGGTGACAAGCTCATAACAGAAGGATGTTGTTATCTGACAGAGGCTTTGATATTACTGTAGACTGTGTGAGAGTCAAGGTTCTTGTCATTCACATCACATGTTGTACGTGAGGTGGAACGAAACTGTGTACACAGGGTCCCAGTTACAGCCAACAAAAGTACAGTATAAATGAATGATGTGCTGAAGTTAAAATCCCATCATTCACTAAAGGGAGATTTCCACTTGATACTAATGATTTTTGAAAACACATGAGCACACCTTAGAATTCATGTGGAAAGTATCACTGGTTGCATGAGAAACAAATATAAAATGTTACATAGAACTACACCAGTTAACTATACTGGTGCTTACATGTGAAAGTGAAGAGGAGACACTTCTTCAGATTGTGTATGTGCTGTATGTAAAATGTAGACTGGAGAAAAAAAATTATATTTGCTGGACTCGTTGTTTTGAAATATTTTTACAGTTGAATAATAACAAGTGGTTGTTTTTTCTCATTTAATAAAAATTAATATGGTAAACATTTATGAAATATTTACTTCAGCACTAACATGTAAACATGATGAAATTGATCACATTTGTAGTAAACATTTGATGTATTAACAAATTTCATTAACAGGGATTAACCTGTCCAAATAAAAGTTGAATGAATGAATTTCAGGTAAGAAATAAACATAAAATGAAACATCCATTTTGAAGTAAACATTTGATGTAATTAAACATTTCTAGTAACAATGTGATGGACATTGTGTAAGTTAATACATTTTATAGAAAAATTGCTACACAAAAATGCAAATATAAGTCAACAGCATGATTTACATAATTATGTATCCCTTGAAGTACAAGCTCTGAGAAATATCTTTAGGAAGCTTCATGCTTTCTGCAGACGTCCAGCTATGTCTGTGTGGTCCACACAAGGTCACAGTGGTTTGATTATGCACCTGTGCAGGTGGACGATGCTTCTTCAGGTGAACTTCATCTCCTGCCTCCACAGCCGCTGGAAGCTGCATGTCTCATATTTGTAAGGGAACTTTCTCCAGGCAGCAGCGATCACACAGAGTCCATCAGGAGATGCTCCATGTTCAGGAGTTGGATTTTGTACTGCTAGCTGCATTTTTAATGCATCACCCTCATGACTCAGAGAGCAGAACCTGTGAACACACAATTAAAATGGTGAATGAAAAGACAGAAACATTTGTCTATAATATATATGCATCTTAATACTTATTATATATAAAGTAATCTAATCAAGATTTGTCTACATGTCATTAGACAAGCTCAAGTCATTAAAAATAAGGCAATTTTCTACTTGGAGCTTTGTAAATCAGTTAAAATCCTATAAAAAAATTAAGTGTTCACAAGTTTTAATACTAATAGCATACAGAAGGTTGATTGATTCTGAAAGACATGTATATTAATAATTTATGTAAAATTAATGAGCCAACAACGTACCTTCAATGTATTTACAATCTGGGGGCTTTAAAAATGTCCAAATCATCTATGAACCCAGCTGTTCATAGATTGGACCAGCTCTCCCAGTGAATTGGAATTATAAAAATTATTTGTGGTGTAAACACTGACACAGACCAGGTCTGCTAAAATGACTGGGAATGTCAGTGGAGGCAAGTATTACTCCGGGTCTCTGCTCCATTTATTTATTTATTTCAAACGGGCAACATTTCCAATTATACCGATTTTTTTCATGTAGTTTTTTTTTCTCACCTGGGAGAAGCTTATTAGGATACAGTCCACTTTATTTTGCCTGCTTTTCAGAATCGTGACGGAAGATACAGCGTGAAAACAATGGAAAATCTCCTGAATTTCTTTTATTTTTTATGAGGGCAACAAACATGGCGGTCGAGAACGGAACGCCCCGACACGCCCCCGACACCCGCCCACACAGTGACGTCTGCTCCAAAGCTCTATAACTGTTAGAACGGTGTCGGATAGTGGTTCTGAAACCCGAGTTCTGCTCCCTTAAAGTGGACGGAACCGACCTTGAACGCGGCTCCGAGAGAGTCCGTGTTTGTTCAACAGCTGCAGTGCTGTGTTACTGAGCGTAACTAAGTTGGCCTGTCTAGGTGTGTTCGCCGCATGTTTCAGAATTTTGGAAAGTTATTTTGTAGCGTTTGAGTTGTTTTAAGAGTCTATAAAGTTGTGGTCTGTTGTGCAAGCTAACGTTAAGCAACGTGTTTTACATGTTTGTTTATGAGCTGTGATTGGATGAAACTAGTACTGGGAGCTGTCAATCACTCTTGTAGCGAACGCTGATTCGCTGTTGTGAGCTGTCAATCACGTCGCACGCCGTTGCGACCAGCCCACTTTGTCGTCATTTCCGGCGCTACATTGGTCGAAGGTGAGAAACTACATTCGCCATTAATGCTTGGAGATTGAACTACATATGCTGTGATTGATTTGTTGACGTCACGTATGTTGTAGCGAGCTCCGCCTCGCTCACGTAAGAAGCTGGTGACGCGCTACGCACGCTGCGTTGGCCCGCCCATTCTTGTCGTCATTTCCTGATGCACATTGAGTGACAATCAGACGCAGTTCACACACACACACGCTGACAGAACAAACTGAGTTTCACTGAGAGTTTAAACATTCTTTAAAGCCATCTGAACTGTCTAACAACATAGATTTGTCTCTGAGAAGTACGCGGTTCGAGCGTTTATCACTGATACACTAGAAACTAACTCTGACAAGGTTGTTTTTAGTTTAAATACTGATTAAAAAAAAAAAAAATCAGTTTCCTCGTGATTAAAATTAAGACTCGAAGCTGTTGGTTAGAGGACGTTGACAGATGAGTTTTCTTAAAAAACATCATAAAAAGTCAGCATTTTATGGTGAGTTACCAGCTTTTAATTTTGTTCTGTACACAAACAATAGCTCCTGTTTATTTTAAATAAAATATTTAGAATAACAGAGGTACGGACAAACATTTTTGCTTATTTTAAATACAAAGAATTTAAAATAACAAACAAAAGTACAGTTTTCACTCCAGATAACTAAAAGAATTTTTTACTTTCTCTTCCTTTCTCTGACACATCATCTTCCACAGTTGTCCTGTGCACATTTAAACTTTCCTGTTTATTTCAAATAGTGAAAAGTTTAGAATAACGAATACAGAACATCTTTTATTTTGATTTTCACTGAAAATCCAGATAAAAGATGGCAGGCACAGAGGGTGAGACCCCTAACACCACTGATACAGGGCAGCCTGTGCCACCTCAAGGCCACGACCCGACCAAAGCAGATTGGATCGAATGTGCCTTATTTTCACTCACAGGGCCCATCACAAACTACCATGAAGAGACACAGTTGATGGAGGAAGCAGATGTGGACAGTGCATTAAAAACTGTAACAGCTGGAACCACAACGGCTGAAAAGAAAGCAGACAGAGATAAACGTTTAGCTAAATTAAGCCTTCTGTTAAAGGCCAAGCTAGACTTTGAAACTGCTGTACGCCGGGCTGTCTC
>JBBPBX010096649.1:0-12992 GCA_038048925.1 Garcialebias charrua
GCTGTTTTTGACCAATTTCAGCTGATGGCTGCCAATGTTACTTTCAAATGGCTTTAACTCAGCCATCTTTATTCATAGAGAGCTGAAATTTGGTGAGGTTGTAGCTATGGACCATCTCTAACATACATTAGGTGAAGCAGCCATTTTGATTGAACATGCAAATTAGGTGAGGCCGCCATTTTGGTTCAATATACAAGGCAGTTACTTGCCTTGCAAAGTAAGTCAATGCATGTATTGTTGCCATTTTGGTTCTACAATTAAAGTAGGTGAGGTAGCCATTTTGATTTAACAAGCATATTAGGTGAAGCGGCCGTTTTGATTGAACATGCAAAATAGGTGAAGCGGCCATTTTGGCATTCACACATGCATTTTCTCAGGAAATGCAATCTAGTGTTACAATTACATCTGTTACTATCCTGATTCCGTACGTTTTTTGGCACGCTACTCCTCCTACAGTTTTTGTGCTATTTCAACAATTCATATATCAAAATGTTCAGCTCATTCAGGACATGATGGCTATGACTTTTGGTATTGGTGCAACTTTAGCTTTTTGAAATATTCAGCCTTTTCGGCCATTTTTTTCCCATTGAAAATGAATGGAGCTCAAATGAACTCAATGAGCTCATTTTACATCCTTGATATCTTTGGAACTCATTACAATATTTCACTACTCCTTTCACATTTTGGACCAACTCAGCTTCCTTCAGCTACCTTGTACATTTTTTAAAAAATATTTCGGCTACTTTCAGCTAATTTCAGCTGTTTCTTCAACGACTTTGCGATATTTTCAGCATAATGCAGCTTACTTCAACATTTTTGTACTTCTACTGACTTATTTATGCTAATTTCCAATCATTATGCTCCTTTCAGCTAAGTTTTGAAAGATTAAGATATTTTTGCTATTTTAGCTACTATTTAGCTGTTTATGCAAATTTCAGCTTTTTCAGCTATTTCAACCATTTTTTTTTAATCAATCCAACTTTTTTCAGCCTAATTCAGCAAAACCATGTTCTACCAACTTCCTTCTGGTAATTTAAGATATTTTCTGCTTGTTTTAGCTGTTGTTCAGCGGTTTTTGACCAATTTCAGCTGATGGCTGCCAACGCTACTTTCAAATGGCTTTAACTCAGCCATCTTTATGCATAGAGAGCCAAAATTTGGTGAGGTTGTAGCTATGTAGCTATGGACAGTATCTATCATGCATTAGGTGAGGCGGCCATTTTGATTGAACATGCAAATTAGGTGAAACGGCCATTTTGGCATTCAAACATGCATTTTCTCAGGAAATGCAATCTAGTTGTGTGAATGCCAACAAGGCATTCACACTATAGAGATTGTGTTTATATTTGTGTGAATGCCAACAAGGCATTCACACTATAGAGATTGTGTTTATATTTATTTATGTTACTATCTTCATTCCGTACGTTTTTTGGCATGTAACTACTCGCACAGTTTTGGTGCCATTTCAACAATTCATATATCAAAATGTCCAGCTCGTTCAGGACAATCCGGCTATGACTTTTGGTAATGCTGCAACTTTAGCTTTTTGAATTATTTAGCCTTTTCGGCCATTTTTTTCCCATTGAAAATGAATGGAGCTAAAATGAAATGGCATGTTGGGGGCTTTATCATATCCTAAATCTCACCAAATTTGGCAGACTCATCACTCAGACATGGGGGAGTAAAAAATGATCAAAACCTCACGTTTTCATATATGCTGAAGGGGCGTGGCCTGGCCTCAAAATTAGGCATCTCGCCATGAAAAACGAAACACTAATAGCACCTACACGAAAACCGTCTAATACATCAAACCTTCAGTGATTGACCCACAACCGGTCCCTTACAATACTGAATGGTCAAATCATGACATTAATTAAGCCACGCCCCCTCACAACAGGAAGTGTACAGTTATACATTGAACGTCCCGATCGGACACCTGTTACCTAATCAGCGGGACGGTCTGTCCAGTGACCGAAGACATGTTGCTGTAACAAGCTTTCCAACACTGACCGTTTTGGGTGGAGCATGTGGGCGTGGCGATGTGGCGAATCAGCCGTCACGCCGTCACAAACGAAACACTAATAGCACCTACACGAAAACAGTCTAATACATCAAACCTTCAGTGATTGACCCACATCCGGTCCCCTGCAATACTGAATGGTCAAATCATGACAATAATTAAGCCACGCCCCCTCACAACAGGAAGTGTACAGTTGTACATTGAACATCCCGATCGGACACCTGTTACCTAATCAGCGTGACGGTCTGTCCAGTGACCGAAGACATGTTGCTGTAACAAGCTTTCCACGACTGGTTGTTTTGGGTGGAGCATGTGGGCGTGGCGATGTGGCGAATCAGACGTAACGCCGTCACAATACGTTTGGCCTTTTGGGAGCTTTATCATATCCCAAAACTCACCAAATTTGGCAGACTCGTCAGGACTGGTGAACGATTACATATTTTGGGGGCGTGGCCAAAATTGCAACAGAAAGGGCTCAAGAGCGCCACCTAGAATATTTCAAACTACCCTCCGCATTGGCCTTAGTTTCACGTAGGATCATGAAATTTGGTACACCTCCCCGATTCACCAAGGCGCACAGAAAACCCTCTGGCACCAACGTTGTGCGATGAAAGGAAAGGCGACCTTTTCGGCCATTTTTATCCCATTGAAAATGAATGGAGCTAAAATGAAATAGCATTTTGGGGGCTTTTTCATATCCCAAAACTCACCAAAATTGGCGGACTCATCAGGACTGGTGAACGATTACATATTTTGGGGGCGTGGCCAAAATTTCAAAAGAAACGGCTCAAGAGCGCCACCTAGAAAATTTCAAACTACCCTCCGCATTGGCCTTAGTTTCACGTAGGATCATGAAATTTGGTACGCTTGTCCAATTCACCAAGACGCACAGAAAACCCTCTGGCATCAACGTTGTACGATAAATGGGAAGGCGGCCATTTTGGAATGTGGACCAAATTGGGTGCGTGCATTGGGTGCCGAAAGGGTACGGGAAAGGCACGAGAGCGTTTCAGGGTGGACCAGCTCGACTTCCCGCGATCGCCGCGAGAAGGGCGGAGCGGCGCTAAGGCATTCACACGTGCATTTTCGTAGGAAATGCGGTTTTTCTAGTTATTATTATTATTCTTCCAGTTACTATCCTGATTCCGTACGTTTTTTGGCACGCTACTCCTCCTACAGTTTTTGTGCTATTTCAACAATGCATATATCAAAATGTTCAGCTCATTTAGGACACTCCGGCTATGACTTTTGGTATTGGTGCAACTTTAGCTTTTTGAAATATTTAGCTTTTTCGGCCATTTTTTTCCCATTGAAAATGAATGGAGCTCATTTTACATCCTTGATATCTTTGGAACTCGTTACAATATTTCACTACTTCTTTCACATTTTGGACCAGCTCAGCTTACTTCAGATACCTTGTACATTTTTTTTTTTAAATTTCAGCTTCTTTCAGCTAATTTTAGCTGTTTCTTAAACTGCTTTGCACTCTTTTCATCTTAATGCAACCTACTTCAACATTTTTGTACTTCTACTGACTTATTTCTGCTAATTTCAGATCATTATGCTCCTTTCAGATAATTTTTGAAAGATTGGGATATTTTAGCTATTTTAGCTACTATTTAGCTGTTTTATGATAATTTCAGCTTTTTCAGCTATTTCAACAATTTTTTTTAATCAATCCAACTTTTTTCAGCCTAATTCAGCAAAACCATGCTCTACCAACTTCCTTCTGGTAATTTAAGATTGTTTCTGCTTGTTTTAGCTGTTGTTCAGCTGTTTTTGGCCAATTTCAGCTTTATTCATATATTTTCAACTTTATTTTGCTTATTTCTACTTATTTCAGATTTTTTTCAATTTCAGATTGTTTCAGATACTTCATATTCTGCTGCTTTGTGCTTATTTCTGCTAGTTTCAGCTTCTTCTGCTATTTTAGCTACTATTAAGCTGTTTTTATGCTAATTTAGGCTTGTTTCAACACATTCCACATTATTTGAACTCATTTCAACTTTTTCCAGCCAAATTCTGCAAAAATGTACTCTCTCTACTAAGTTCTAAGACATTTAAGCTTCTTTCTGCTATTTCAGATAATATTCAGCTGTTTTTGCTATCTTAAGCTTTTTTCAGATAATTTCAACTTTATTTTGCTTATTTCTGCTTAGTTCAGATTTTTTCAGATTTCAGATTGTTTCAGATATTTTAGATTATTCAGATTATGCTGCTTTGTGCTTATTTCTGCTAGTTTCAGCTTCTTCTGCTATTTTAGCTACTATTAAGCTGTTTTTATGCTAATTTAGGCTTGTTTCAACAAATTCCACATTATTTGAACTCATTTCAACTTTTTCCATCCTAATTCTGCAAAACTGTACTCTCTCTACTAATTTCTAACACAGTTAAGCTTATTTCTGCTATTTCAGATAATATTCAGCTGTTTTTGCTATCTTTAGCTTTTTTCAGATAATTTCAACTTTATTTTGCTTATTTCTGCTTAGTTCAGATTTTTTCAGATTTCAGATTGTTTCAGATATTTCAGATTATTCACAATTATGCTATTTCTAATTACTTCAGATAATTTAAGCTTATTTCTGCTATTTTAGATAGTATTCAGCTGTTTATGCTATCTTAAGCTTTTTTCAGATAATTTCAACTTTTTTTGCTTATTTCAGATTATTTCAGATTTCAGATTGTTTAAGATGTTTCAGATTATTCCCAATTAGGCTCTTACTAATTCCTTCTTCTGATTTAAGCTTATTTCTGATATATTAGATAATATTTAGCTGTTTTTGTTCATTTTCAGCTGATGGCCGCCAACGCTACATTCAAATGGCTTTAACTCAGCCATCTTTATACATAGAGAGCTGAAATTTGGTGAGGTTGTAGCTGAGGACATTATCTATCATGTATGGAATCCAAAAAAAAAATCCAAGATGGCCGACAATGCAAAAAAGTAAAAATACCATAAAATTGTCAATTTTAGTGATATTGAGCTGAAACTTGGTGTAGTGATAGCTGAGAATGTTTCCTATCAAATGCCATATCAAAATCAAAAATCCAAGATGGCCGCCAACGCTACTTTCAAATGGCTTTAACTCAGCCATCATTATACATAGAGAGCCGAAATTTGGTGAGGTTGTAGCTGAGGACATTATCTATCATGTACGGAATCCAAATCAAAAATCCAAGATGGCCGACAAAGTAAAACATTAAAAAACTGTAAAAATCCAACATGGCCGCCAACGCTACATTCAAATGGCTTTAACTCAGCCATCTTTATTCATAGAGAGCTGAAATTTGGTGAGGTTGTAGCTGAGGGAATCCTCTATCATGTACGGAATCCAAATCAAAAATCCAAGATGGCAGACAAAGCAAAACATTAAAAATACTGTAAAATCCAAGATGGCCGCCAACGCTACTTTCAAATGCTTTAACTCAGCCATCATTATACATAGAGAGCCGAAATTTGGTGAGGTTGTAGCTGAGGGAATCCTCTATCATGTACGGAATCCAAATCAAAAATCCAAGATGGCCGACAAAGCAAAACATTAAAAATACTGTAAAATCCAAGATGGCCACCAACGCTACTTTCAAATGGCTTTAAATCAGCTATCATTATACATAGAGAGCGGAAATTTGGTGAGGTTGTAGCTGAGGGAATCCTCTATCATGTACGGAATCCAAATCAAAAATCCAAGATGGCCGACAAAGCAAAACATTAAAAATACTGTAAAATCCAAGATGGCTACCAACGCTACTTTCAAATGGCTTTAAATCAGCCATATTTATTTATAGAGAGCCGAAATTTGGTGAAGTTGTAGCTATGGACATTCTTTATCATGCATTAGGTGAAGCGGCCATTTTGATTGAACATGCAAATTAGCTGAAGTGGCCATTTTGGTTCAATATACAAGGCAGTTAATTGCCTTGCGAAGTAATTCAATGCATGTATTGTTACCATTTTGGTTCTACAATATAAGTATACAAGGTAGCCATTTTGATTTAATAAGCACATTAGGTAAAGCGGCCATTTTGATTAAACATTCAAGTCAAAACGGCCATTTTGGCATTCACACATGCATTTTCTCAGGAAATGCAATCTAGTGTTACAATTACATCTGTTACTATCCTGATTCCGTACGTTTTTTGGCACGCTACTCCTCCTACAGTTTTTGTGCTATTTCAACAATTCATATATCAAAATGTTCAGCTCATTCAGGACATGATGGCTATGACTTTTGGTATTGGTGCAACTTTAGCTTTTTGAAATATTCAGCCTTTTCGGCCATTTTTTTCCCATTGAAAATGAATGGAGCTCAAATGAACTCAATGAGCTCATTTTACATCCTTGATATCTTTGGAACTCATTACAATATTTCACTACTCCTTTCACATTTTGGACCAACTCAACTTCCTTCAGCTACCTTGTACATTTTTTAAAAATATTTCGGCTACTTTCAGCTAATTTCAACTGTTTCTACAACGACTTTGCGATCTTTTCAGCTTAATGCAGCTTACTTCAACATTGTTGTACTTATACTGACTTATGATCATTATGCTCCTTTCAGCAAATTTTTGAAAGATTAAGATATTTTTGCTATTTTAGCTACTATTTAGCTGTTTATGCAAATTTCAGCTTTTTCAGCTATTTCAACAATTTTTTTTAATCAATCCAACTTTTTTCAGCCTAATTCAGCAAAACCATGTTCTACCAACTTCCTTCTGGTAATTTAAGATATTTTCTGCTTGTTTTAGCTGTTGTTCAGCTGTTTTTGACCAATTTCAGCTGATGGCTGCCAATGTTACTTTCAAATGGCTTTAACTCAGCCATCTTTATTCATAGAGAGCTGAAATTTGGTGAGGTTGTAGCTATGGACCATCTCTAACATACATTAGGTGAAGCAGCCATTTTGATTGAACATGCAAATTAGGTGAGGCCGCCATTTTGGTTCAATATACAAGGCAGTTACTTGCCTTGCAAAGTAAGTCAATGCATGTATTGTTGCCATTTTGGTTCTACAATTAAAGTAGGTGAGGTAGCCATTTTGATTTAACAAGCATATTAGGTGAAGCGGCCGTTTTGATTGAACATGCAAAATAGGTGAAGCGGCCATTTTGGCATTCACACATGCATTTTCTCAGGAAATGCAATCTAGTGTTACAATTACATCTGTTACTATCCTGATTCCGTACGTTTTTTGGCACGCTACTCCTCCTACAGTTTTTGTGCTATTTCAACAATTCATATATCAAAATGTTCAGCTCATTCAGGACATGATGGCTATGACTTTTGGTATTGGTGCAACTTTAGCTTTTTGAAATATTCAGCCTTTTCGGCCATTTTTTTCCCATTGAAAATGAATGGAGCTCAAATGAACTCAATGAGCTCATTTTACATCCTTGATATCTTTGGAACTCATTACAATATTTCACTACTCCTTTCACATTTTGGACCAACTCAACTTCCTTCAGCTACCTTGTACATTTTTTAAAAATATTTCGGCTACTTTCAGCTAATTTCAACTGTTTCTACAACGACTTTGCAATCTTTTCAGCTTAATGCAGCTTACTTCAACATTGTTGTACTTATACTGACTTATGATCATTATGCTCCTTTCAGCAAATTTTTGAAAGATTAAGATATTTTTGCTATTTTAGCTACTATTTAGCTGTTTATGCAAATTTCAGCTTTTTCAGCTATTTCAACAATTTTTTTTAATCAATCCAACTTTTTTCAGCCTAATTCAGCAAAACCATGTTCTACCAACTTCCTTCTGGCTCCCCGGGCGCTTTCGGGCTGCTCACTGCACCACCTGGTAGGTGGTTGGGTTAAATGCAGAGACGAATTTCGTCTGTGTATGGGAACATACGCAGATGACAGGAAAAGACATTATTATTATTATTATTATAATTTAATATATTTTCTGCTTGTTTTAGCTGTTGTTCAGCTGTTTTTGACCAATTTCAGCTGATGGCTGCCAATGTTACTTTCAAATGGCTTTAACTCAGCCATCTTTATTCATAGAGAGCTGAAATTTGGTGAGGTTGTAGCTATGGACCATCTCTAACATACATTAGGTGAAGCAGCCATTTTGATTGAACATGCAAATTAGGTGAGGCCGCCATTTTGGTTCAATATACAAGGCAGTTACTTGCCTTGCAAAGTAAGTCAATGCATGTATTGTTGCCATTTTGGTTCTACAATTAAAGTAGGTGAGGTAGCCATTTTGATTTAACAAGCATATTAGGTGAAGCGGCCGTTTTGATTGAACATGCAAAATAGGTGAAGCGGCCATTTTGGCATTCACACATGCATTTTCTCAGGAAATGCAATCTAGTGTTACAATTACATCTGTTACTATCCTGATTCCGTACGTTTTTTGGCACGCTACTCCTCCTACAGTTTTTGTGCTATTTCAACAATTCATATATCAAAATGTTCAGCTCATTCAGGACATGATGGCTATGACTTTTGGTATTGGTGCAACTTTAGCTTTTTGAAATATTCAGCCTTTTCGGCCATTTTTTTCCCATTGAAAATGAATGGAGCTCAAATGAACTCAATGAGCTCATTTTACATCCTTGATATCTTTGGAACTCATTACAATATTTCACTACTCCTTTCACATTTTGGACCAACTCAACTTCCTTCAGCTACCTTGTACATTTTTAAAAAATATTTCGGCTACTTTCAGCTAATTTCAGCTGTTTCTTCAACGACTTTGCGATCTTTTCAGCTTAATGCAGCTTACTTCAACATTTTTGTACTTCTACTGACTTATTTATGCTAATTTCAAATCATTATGCTCCTTTCAGCTAAGTTTTGAAAGATTAAGATATTTTTGCTATTTTAGCTACTATTTAGCTGTTTATGCAAATTTCAGCTTTTTCAGCTATTTCAACCATTTTTTTTTAATCAATCCAACTTTTTTCAGCCTAATTCAGCAAAACCATGTTCTACCAACTTCCTTCTGGTAATTTAAGATATTTTCTGCTTGTTTTAGCTGTTGTTCAGCGGTTTTTGACCAATTTCAGCTGATGGCTGCCAACGCTACTTTCAAATGGCTTTAACTCAGCCATCTTTATGCATAGAGAGCCAAAATTTGGTGAGGTTGTAGCTATGTAGCTATGGACAGTATCTATCATGCATTAGGTGAGGCGGCCATTTTGATTGAACATGCAAATTAGGTGAAACGGCCATTTTGGCATTCAAACATGCATTTTCTCAGGAAATGCAATCTAGTTGTGTGAATGCCAACAAGGCATTCACACTATAGAGATTGTGTTTATATTTGTGTGAATGCCAACAAGGCATTCACACTATAGAGATTGTGTTTATATTTATTTATGTTACTATCTTCATTCCGTACGTTTTTTGGCATGTAACTACTCGCACAGTTTTGGTGCCATTTCAACAATTCATATATCAAAATGTCCAGCTCGTTCAGGACAATCCGGCTATGACTTTTGGTAATGCTGCAACTTTAGCTTTTTGAATTATTTAGCCTTTTCGGCCATTTTTTTCCCATTGAAAATGAATGGAGCTAAAATGAAATGGCATGTTGGGGGCTTTATCATATCCTAAATCTCACCAAATTTGGCAGACTCATCACTCAGACATGGGGGAGTAAAAAATGATCAAAACCTCACGTTTTCATATATGCTGAAGGGGCGTGGCCTGGCCTCAAAATTAGGCATCTCGCCATGAAAAACGAAACACTAATAGCACCTACACGAAAACCGTCTAATACATCAAACCTTCAGTGATTGACCCACAACCGGTCCCTTACAATACTGAATGGTCAAATCATGACATTAATTAAGCCACGCCCCCTCACAACAGGAAGTGTACAGTTATACATTGAACGTCCCGATCGGACACCTGTTACCTAATCAGCGGGACGGTCTGTCCAGTGACCAAAGACATGTTGCTGTAACAAGCTTTCCAACACTGACCGTTTTGGGTGGAGCATGTGGGCGTGGCGATGTGGCGAATCAGCCGTCACGCCGTCACAAACGAAACACTAATAGCACCTACACGAAAACAGTCTAATACATCAAACCTTCAGTGATTGACCCACATCCGGTCCCCTGCAATACTGAATGGTCAAATCATGACAATAATTAAGCCACGCCCCCTCACAACAGGAAGTGTACAGTTGTACATTGAACATCCCGATCGGACACCTGTTACCTAATCAGCGTGACGGTCTGTCCAGTGACCGAAGACATGTTGCTGTAACAAGCTTTCCACGACTGGTTGTTTTGGGTGGAGCATGTGGGCGTGGCGATGTGGCGAATCAGACGTAACGCCGTCACAATACGTTTGGCCTTTTGGGAGCTTTATCATATCCCAAAACTCACCAAATTTGGCAGACTCGTCAGGACTGGTGAACGATTACATATTTTGGGGGCGTGGCCAAAATTGCAACAGAAAGGGCTCAAGAGCGCCACCTAGAATATTTCAAACTACCCTCCGCATTGGCCTTAGTTTCACGTAGGATCATGAAATTTGGTACACCTCCCCGATTCACCAAGGCGCACAGAAAACCCTCTGGCACCAACGTTGTGCGATGAAAGGAAAGGCGACCTTTTCGGCCATTTTTATCCCATTGAAAATGAATGGAGCTAAAATGAAATAGCATTTTGGGGGCTTTTTCATATCCCAAAACTCACCAAAATTGGCGGACTCATCAGGACTGGTGAACGATTACATATTTTGGGGGCGTGGCCAAAATTTCAAAAGAAACGGCTCAAGAGCGCCACCTAGAAAATTTCAAACTACCCTCCGCATTGGCCTTAGTTTCACGTAGGATCATGAAATTTGGTACGCTTGTCCAATTCACCAAGACGCACAGAAAACCCTCTGGCATCAACGTTGTACGATAAATGGGAAGGCGGCCATTTTGGAATGTGGACCAAATTGGGTGCGTGCATTGGGTGCCGAAAGGGTACGGGAAAGGCACGAGAGTGTTTCAGGGTGGACCAGCTCGACTTCCCGCGATCGCCGCGAGAAGGGCGGAGCGGCGCTAAGGCATTCACACGTGCATTTTCGCAGGAAATGCGGTTTTTCTAGTTATTTATAGATGTTACTATCTTCATTCCGTACGTTTTTTGGCATGTAACTACTCGCACAGTTTTGGTGCCATTTCAACAATTCATATATCAAAATGTCCAGCTCGTTCAGGACAATCCGGCTATGACTTTTGGTAATGCTGCAACTTTAGCTTTTTGAATTATTTAGCCTTTTCGGCCATTTTTTTCCCATTGAAAATGAATGGAGCTAAAATGAAATGGCATGTTGGGGGCTTTATCATATCCTAAATCTCACCAAATTTGGCAGACTCATCACTCAGACATGGGGGAGTAAAAAATGATCAAAACCTCACGTTTTCATATATGCTGAAGGGGCGTGGCCTGGCCTCAAAATTAGGCATCTCGCCATGAAAAACGAAACACTAATAGCACCTACACGAAAACCGTCTAATACATCAAACCTTCAGTGATTGACCCACAACCGGTCCCTTACAATACTGAATGGTCAAATCATGACATTAATTAAGCCACGCCCCCTCACAACAGGAAGTGTACAGTTATACATTGAACGTCCCGATCGGACACCTGTTACCTAATCAGCGGGACGGTCTGTCCAGTGACCAAAGACATGTTGCTGTAACAAGCTTTCCAACACTGACCGTTTTGGGTGGAGCATGTGGGCGTGGCGATGTGGCGAATCAGCCGTCACGCCGTCACAAACGAAACACTAATAGCACCTACACGAAAACAGTCTAATACATCAAACCTTCAGTGATTGACCCACATCCGGTCCCCTGCAATACTGAATGGTCAAATCATGACAATAATTAAGCCACGCCCCCTCACAACAGGAAGTGTACAGTTGTACATTGAACATCCCGATCGGACACCTGTTACCTAATCAGCGTGACGGTCTGTCCAGTGACCGAAGACATGTTGCTGTAACAAGCTTTCCACGACTGGTTGTTTTGGGTGGAGCATGTGGGCGTGGCGATGTGGCGAATCAGACGTAACGCCGTCACAATACGTTTGGCCTTTTGGGAGCTTTATCATATCCCAAAACTCACCAAATTTGGCAGACTCGTCAGGACTGGTGAACGATTACATATTTTGGGGGCGTGGCCAAAATTGCAACAGAAAGGGCTCAAGAGCGCCACCTAGAATATTTCAAACTACCCTCCGCATTGGCCTTAGTTTCACGTAGGATCATGAAATTTGGTACACCTCCCCGATTCACCAAGGCGCACAGAAAACCCTCTGGCACCAACGTTGTGCGATGAAAGGAAAGGCGACCTTTTCGGCCATTTTTATCCCATTGAAAATGAATGGAGCTAAAATGAAATAGCATTTTGGGGGCTTTTTCATATCCCAAAACTCACCAAAATTGGCGGACTCATCAGGACTGGTGAACAATTACATATTTTGGGGGCGTGGCCAAAATTTCAAAAGAAACGGCTCAAGAGCGCCACCTAGAAAATTTCAAACTACCCTCCGCATTGGCCTTAGTTTCACGTAGGATCATGAAATTTGGTACGCTTGTCCAATTCACCAAGACGCACAGAAAACCCTCTGGCATCAACGTTGTACGATAAATGGGAAGGCGGCCATTTTGGAATGTGGACCAAATTGGGTGCGTGCATTGGGTGCCGAAAGGGTACGGGAAAGGCACGAGAGTGTTTCAGGGTGGACCAGCTCGACTTCCCGCGATCGCCGCGAGAAGGGCGGAGCGGCGCTAAGGCATTCACACGTGCATTTTCGCAGGAAATGCGGTTTTTCTAGTGTTACAATTACATCTGTTACTATCCTGATTCCGTACGTTTTTTGGCACGCTACTCCTCCTACAGTTTTTGTGCTATTTCAACAATTCATATATCAAAATGTTCAGCTCATTCAGGACATGATGGCTATGACTTTTGGTATTGGTGCAACTTTAGCTTTTTGAAAT
>JBBPBX010096650.1:0-12991 GCA_038048925.1 Garcialebias charrua
CTTCTCCTGGATCGCACTGTAAGAACAAAAGGACAGAAGGTCAATGGATGGAACGAGGAACGCATTTAGATGAGGCAGGGATGAAAAAAAGAGACGAGACTCAGGAAAACAGACGAGAAAACAAAGATTAAAAAAGGAAGAGACAAATAAACAGAGTCAGAAACGTAGCAGAGACCTGCAAAAAGAAAAACATATCTTGAGTTTTCAGATGATAAAAAAAACGCCGAGCTGTTCTCGGATCAGGACACAGAAACTGACAGGACAAGAAGCAAAAAATGATCCTGACGAGCTCATCGGCAGCCATCACGCATGTTTGAAACCCTAATAAAGTCATTTACGGCACGTCGAGGTGGCCAACGTGCGGCTGGATGATCCATCATTGTTCTGTCGGCCTCGGTACCGACAGGTCATCTTCACCACATCAGAGTCACAGATAAATGGACCTGACATGTCTAATGATTCAGCGCCACAGAGGCTCCCAAACACAAACATGCTCTAAACAACAACAAAAAGTCTCTTCTGATGGACCATGGCTGATGACGGCTGATATAAGAACTGTTTGTCTCAGAGCCTCAGTGGACCCTTTAGGGCGGCCCAGTGATTTTTCTCAAGTGGTAATCACAGACGAAGAGCTGGGAATGCGTTGGATTGTTGGGATTTGTATTCAGTGATGGGTTTTCCATTAACTCGAAGCCAGGCTGAAGTACAGCGGCGTCACGTCATCACAGAAAGAGTCGAGAAGTTGACGGGCAATCAGATAATTCAATCTGAGGCTGTCTGAAGCCGCTCTGACGAGCTGTCCTCTCCGAGACGACTCGTTGTTTACCTTCAGCTTCTTTCAGACAAGTTTTCAAAATCCAAAGTTTTACAGATTCACCAGACGTCACAACAGCAGACTGTCTCTTCCAAGCATGTGCTTCTGTATCTGTGGCCATGGAACTAACCCCCAGGTAAACTGTGGCTCAAGCCAATTTATACACTGGGGTAGAATTTAGCTCAGGCCTTTCATACCCCTCAGGCCAGATTGTGGGTATACAGTATAGTATATGGGTATATAAATGGGTATATTCAGACCTGGCGGGGTATAATCTGGTCTAGGTTATTATTTTACACACTCGGGTACAGTCTGGTGAGACCCTGGTGAGAGGCGCCGAGCAGGAGTGGGCATACTTGTTGCCCCCCATCTCGGTGCCTGTACGTTGGGGTTCACCCCGGTGAACGAGAGGGTAGCCTCCCTTCGCCTACGTGTGGGGGGACGGGCTCTGACTGTTGTTTGTGCCTATGCGCCGAACGGCAGCGCAGATTACCCACCCTTTTTGGAGTCCTTGGAGGGGGTATTGGAGGGTGCGCCTCCTGGGGACTCCCTTGTTCTGCTGGGGGACTTCAACGCTCACGTGGGCAATGACAGTGAGACCTGGAGGGGTGTGGTTGGGAGGAACGGCCCCCCTGATCTGAACCCGAGTGGTGTTCTGTTGTTGGACTTCTGTGCTCGTCATGGATTGTCCATAACAAACACCATGTTCAGGCATAAGGGTGTCCATATGTGCTCTTGGCACCAGGACACCCTAGGTCGTAGTTCAATGATCGACTTTGTTGTCGTCTCATCTGATCTGCGGCCGCATGTCCTGGACACTCGGGTGAAGAGAGGGGCGGAGCTGTCACTGACCACTACCTGGTGGTGAGTTGGCTCCGATGGTGGGGGAGGATGCCGGTCAGACCTGGCAGACCCAAACGTATTGTGAGGGTCTGCTGGGAACGTCTGGCAGAGTCTCCCGTAAGACGGAGCTTTAACTCCCACCTCCGGGAGAGCTTTGAACACGTTCCGAGGGAGGCGGGGGACATTGAGCCCGAGTGGGCCATGTTTCGCGCCTCTATTGTCGAGGCAGCTTATCGGAGTTGTGGCCGCAAGGTTGTTGGTGCCTGTCGTGGTGGCAACCCTCGAACCCGGTGGTGGACACCGGCGGTGAGGGATGCTGTCAAGCTGAAGAAGGAGTCCTATTGGGCCTTTTTAGCCTGTGGGACCCCGGAAGCAGCAGATAGGTACCGGCAGTCCAAGCGGCATGCGGCTCGGGTGGTTGCTGAGGCAAAAACTCGGGCGTGGGAGGAGTTCGGAGAGGCCATGGAGAATGACTTCCGTACGGCTTCGAGGCGATTCTGGTCCACCATCCGGCGTCTCAGGGGGGGAAAGCGGTACGCGACCAACACCATTTATGGTGGGGATGGCGTGCTGTTGACCTCAACTCGGGATGTTGTGAGTCGGTGGGCGGAATACTTCGAAGACCTCCTCAATCCTACTGGCACGTCTTCCACTGAGGAAGCGGAGCCTGGGGACTTTGGATCGGGCTCTCCAATCTCTGGTGCGGAGGTCGCCGAGGTGGTTAAAAAGCTCCGCGGTGGCAAGGCTCCGGGGGTGGATGAGATTCGTCCTGAGTTCCTTAGGGCTCTGGATGTTGTGGGGTTGTGTTGGCTTACGCGACTCTGCAATATCGCGTGGACATCGGGGGCAGTTCCCTTGGATTGGCAGACTGGGGTGGTGGTTCCCCTATTCAAAAAGGGGGACCGTAGGGTGTGTTCCAACTATAGAGGGATCACACTCTTAAGCCTCCCTGGTAAGGTCTATTCAGGGGTTCTGGAGAGGAGGGTCCGTCGGATAGTCGAACCTCGGATTCAGGAGGAGCAGTGTGGTTTTCGTCCTGGTCGTGGAACACTAGACCAGCTCTACACCCTCAACAGGGTCCTGGAGGGTGCGTGGGAGTTTGCCCAACCAGTTTACATGTGCTTTGTAGACTTGGAAAAGGCATTCGACCGCGTCCCTCGCGGGGTTCTGTGGCGGGTACTCCGGGAGTATGGGGTCTTTGTTGAAATATTTGATCTTTTATCCAAAATACTTCTTCAGTCAGAAAAGCTAAAACCAAATCAGCCTTATAAAAAGCACTTTCCCATAGTGGATCAACCAGCTTGCTGGTGATAGTCAAAACTAGTTGTTCACATGCAAGGGGAGGACCGACAGCCTAACAATTGATGCCCTGATGGTTATTTGTTGTTCATAGAGGGCTGAGTGATACAATAACAGCATTGTGGAGGCCTCCGTCTGGATGAGTTCTCTTTACAAAGATGGCTTCCTTTAAGGCTCGGATATAGTCGCGCTTTGGTCCGCAAGCTGGAGCGCACGTGCTGCGCGCGCACTGTGCATGCGTTTATGGTGTGGCACGGCAGCGCTTGGCAAAGTGCTGTTCTTTTACTGACCAGCAGGTGGCAGTACCCTCTAAAACCTGTGCATATGTTGCAAGAAAGGGTGTAGAAGAAGAAATCTACCGTAGAAGAAGAACTGTTTGACGTCACACAACAAAAAGAAATAGCTTTCCGCTCGCGTGCTGAACTGTTGTCTTTATTTGCGGTTTTAATGCATGGAGTCAGCGGAGGAGAAAGCGATCACGTGACTTTTGGCGAAAAAACAAAAGAAAAGTCCGACTCCAGATCAGGAATGAAGGAGAATTTAATACATTTTGTGTCACAAAACATTCCTCCATGCCTCGCGACGCCGTTTCCACGACCACAGCGGCGCAGACAGCTGCAGAATCTGGCGTGAAGGCTGTCGGTGAGGTCCACACCCACCTGTCAATCAATTTGGCGCGCGCGCTAGGCTTGCGGAGCTTCAAAATCTGGGAGGTGCACGACCACGCGCGAAACCAACGCGCTGGCCAAAGCGCGGGGGCGGGGACTTCGCGATTGCGTCACTTTGGCCGCGCGCCCTATGCGACGCGTCAACTATATCCTAGGCTTGACTCCTCTCTCAAACGTGCACATTTTCATCCCTGAAAGAGTGACCACTGGCCTGCAGATGAGTGTAGACTGCAGAGTTCTGGCCTGATGATCTGGCCCCACTCCCCTCAGGAAGGAGGTTGAGGAGCATCAAATGTAGAACCACTAGACTGAGGAACAGCTTCTACCCTGAGGCTGTTAGAATCATGAATAAATAAATAATAAGAATAATCACTGTGAAATATCACATCATGCTGATGCTGATCTGTTTTCTTGTTGCTGTGTTCATCTGTGACCATCTGCTCATAAAGACTCATGTTCGTGCTGCTGTTTGTAATGACGTTTTTCTATTACTCTAGGGCTTAGTGTATTTCTAGTTGGATGTTTTTCTTAGTTCATATCCTAGATGTTATTACTGTTTTTCTCTCACATTTTGTTGTTGGATGTAACTGGGACCCTGTGTACATAATCTCATTTCATCACATGTACTACATGCGGTGCAAATGACAATAAAGACTCTCTGACTATGACTCTGATGATGTTGCTCTTCTGTCCTGGGCCATCCTTTTGACCAGTGGCTGTTTTGTTTCTCTGATGTAGAACTGATCACAGCCCTCCTGGCATTGAACAAATTACACAATATTTCTCTGTTTGTGCCAGGGGATTGGATCTTTTGGATGGACCAGTCTTTTCTGCAACAAATTTTGGCATTTGAAAGCCACTGGGACATCATGTTTAGAAAATAAGCATCTCAGTTTCTCTGAAACTCCCGTAACATACGAAATGACGACTGGTCTGGGTTGCTCCTTTTCAGAGACACCACCAAGTCATTGGTTCGGGTATGTTGATGACACCTGGGTTAAAACCAAATTTCAGCAAGTCCACCGTTTCACTGTGGATAAATATACAAAGTTCACATGAGAACAAGTTAAAAAAATGGCAGGTGGGCTTTCTTGGACTGTGAGGTCTCAGTCTCTGATGGAAGACATTTGGAAACTGATGTGTGCCACAAACCCACCTACAAAGACCAGTATTTGTAGGTTGACTCCCATGAGTCCTACACGTTTGACTCCCATCACCCACTACAGCACAAGTTGTCATCAGGAGGACTCTGTACCACAGAGCGGACAGCATCCCCACTAAAGGGCCTGACATACTCCATTGGAAGTGCCGGAATCAGCTCTTATTGTTGCGTGATGAAAATTGCGTCATTCTGTTTGCAGAGCAGCTTCACCCGCACCTTCTTGAGACACGGACTGGGCCAAACTTTTTCTCACAGGCTTATATGCCAAGTATTGTGTGATTGGTCAGAAGTTTGTGGGCGTGTTCGTCAATGCGGAAATGCGCTCTGACATTCAGCTGTACGATTATTTAAAAACACTAAATGAGTCCAATAGCCAAAAACTCTGGGATGTAGATCATGTAGACATTGTGTACGGAGGAGTCTGTGTGCTGAAAAGTGTGGCACTTTAAGGTCAAACAGTGGATGCATGGACGGAGTGGACACTCTGGCGGGAAGAAACGTGCATGGTGATGTATACTGCAGTGGTGGTGTGGGGGTTTCCCAGGAGCTCTACGTCTGTGTCTTGCGGACTAGGAAAGGTGTGTGCAAAAACAAACGTCCCAAAACCATGACGGTGAGTCGACTGTTTGACTTTGGACAGAGTGACTTTGGATAGAGTATGCTGGAGCCATAACTCAGGAGCCAGGGAGAAGGAGAAACCCCACACAAGACAGGTCCTGGAGCAATGTGGATATCCTAATTGGGACTTCCTGAAAGCAGAGAAGAAATCCAAACAGGACTCCAGCCAGCCATCAGGTGAAAAGGAGGACCACAAACCCAGAGCAGTGGTCATTCCAAATGTTGCGAGAGATTCAGAGAAACTGAGATGTCCTTTTTTCTAAACATGGGAGTCCCATTGGCTTTCAGTGAGAACAGGTGGAAGAGAACTTCGAGAGATGGAGGTATGCACTTGAAAGAAGAGGAATGAAAGTCAGCCATAGTTAGACAGCATACATGTGTGTGAATGAGAGGGAGGTCAGTGGAACAGTGAGGCTACAAGGAGCAGAGGTCACTGAGTGCAGAACTTCAAGTACAGTACTTGGGGTCTACTGTTCAGGAAAAGGGGAGTGTATTAAGGAGGTGAAAAATAGTCCAGGCAGGATGGAGTGGATGGAGAAACGTTTCAGGAGTGATTTGTAACAAAAGGGTGTCAGCAAAGGTCAAAAGAACAGTTTACAAGACAGTTGTGAGACCAGCTATGTTGTGTGGTCTGGAGACAGTGGCATTGACAAAAAGACAGGAGAAAGAACTGGAAGTGGCAGAAATGAAGATGCTGAGGTTCTTCTTAGAAGTGACAAGGATGGATCAGATTAGGAATGAGCTCATCAGAGGTACAGCACAGGTTCAACAACTGGGAAATAAATTTAGAGAGGTCAGACTGAGATGGTTTGGACATGTCCAGAGAAGCAACAGTGGGTATATCTGTAGAAGGATGTTAAAATGCAGCTGCCAGGAAAAAGACAGAGGAAGGCCAAAGAGGAGATACAGTGTATGGATACAGTTAGAGGACATTGAGGTAGTTGGAGTGAGGACAGAGGATGTAGAGGACATAGTGAGATGGAGGAGGATGACTCGCTGTGGCGACCCCTGAAGAGGGAAAAGCCAAAAGAAAAAGGAGGAGTCCCAGTGGCTTTCAAACCCCAAAAAACATTACAGCAAAGACTGGTTCATCCCAAAGATTCAGTCCTCTGGCACAAACGAGTACCGGTATATGCTGTTCAGCACCAGGAGGGATGTGATCAGTCATACATTGGGGAAACTAAATAGCCACTGACCAAAAGGTTGGCTCAGCACAGAAGAGCATCATAATCAACCCAGGACGCTGAGGTCTACACTCATGGGCCAGCAATCACTCTTTCAGGGATGAAGATGTGCACATGTTTCGAGAGAGAAGTAAAGGAAGCTATTTTTGTGATGAGAACTCATCCATCGTTAAACAGGGGCAGAGACATCTGTGTTCAACAGTGCCGTTACTGCAAGTATCAATCAGCCATCTGTGAATAGCAAGCAACCATCAGGGCACTAAAGATCAAATGTTAGGCTGATGGTCCTCCTTTTGCATGTGAACAACTAGTTTTGACTGTCCCCAGCAAACTGGTCAATCTATGAGGAGGTGCTGCTTGTAAGACTTAGTTTGTTGCAGCTCCTCAGACTGAAGGTCTTTTGGATAAAAGACAAAAAGTTTCAACAAAGAATCCATCCAGAAGACCTGATTCAACCTGGTTAGAATTGATGGCAAAGTTTTATAAACACATCCAGTCCAATCAGTTGGTGCTGAGTATGTGTGCTGAGGAAGACTATCAGCTACAAGTATTGGTAGGTCAAATTTTATAATAATGTGTACCGTATGTATTGTCATCATTGTATGTTCGCATACAATGGTGAAATTGGCTCTCTGTGTTTAACCCATCCACCACAAGGTGGAGCAGTGGGCAGCTATTGAAAGTGTCTGGGGAGCAACTGGGGATGAGGTGTCCTGCTCAGAGACACCACAAAATGTGCAACGACTGGGGATCGAATCCAGGACCTTTGGGTTCAGAGTCGGCTTCCCTGCCCCTGCGCCATCTCAGCTGAAGAATTAACTGAGTCTTTGCCATTTTAGGGTTTGTCAAGGTTGCTTATCAATGGTAGCCATCATGAATGGAGTTGACGCCTGAAGTTTATCCATTGTAGAGGTACTTTTAGTAATTATGGTAGTTTCTTAAAGTTTTATTAAAATGTGTCCATTGGTTCAGGAGATGTTTTGTTAATGTTACAAACAAACACTATTAATTTCACTGGCAAATGATTAAAACGGTAAAAGGTGGGAAAGTTTTAAAAGGATCATTCATTCATTCAACCTTTATTTATACAGGTTAGTCTCAATGAGTCATTTTCAAAAGACCTGTTTTAGACAAACCACAGATAAGATACAGACAACAATAAATATCCATAAAATGAATATAAAATAAAATAATAAAAGTACTGTAGTGATATAAAACAAAATTAAATCAAGCTACATTATGAAACAAGGTAAAATATTAAAAATAGAAACATGTCTGCACTGATTTTTGCATTGAACTTAACAATTGTTTAAAATCCTTTAGCAAGATCAAAGTGGACAGCTTCAGATGTTTTTTGCAAGATGTTCCAGGTTACAGGAACAGAGTACGAAAAAGGCCTTTTTGACGAGCTCAGTCCACACTGAGGGGACTAAACATGCACTAAAACCTATCCTAGCTGTCAAAAGATAAAACACGCTCATTAGAAAGCACACCATTTCAGCCTGTGTGTTTTTATGTTCAGAGTTCATCCAGTCACATGCTCACCTTTGTGATCCTGCTGTAAACTCATTGTCACATGTTGGGTCCAGCAGCTCTTTGAGAACACATTTAAAACCATTCAACCGAACTTGATGCTGCATACAATAGACAGCTGCTAATCTTGTGGAAAAATGTGCTGTATTAGAATGACTTGTGCACATATAGGTTCATGGAGGAGCAGTGACCTGAGACCACCAGAAAGCTCGCAGCATCTCTGTGGCAATCATTAAACATCAGCCCACTCAGGACAAAGTCCTCTGGGGATTCTGGTCCCTGTGCACAAAAACAAGCTTTTTGAGATAGAACATTGTGTGATTTATAAAACAAAAGAATGGCAGTTAATAGAAAAAAGTGCCACTGCTTCCCTCCTTTTATGTTTTATCTCTAATGAAAAACACATAGCTATGTCATTTAGGTGTGCCTCGTTACACCTGGCTGACTTACTGAAAGCAGGAGTTGTGCCAGGTGTCCTGAAGCCCTTTCATGTGAAACGAGTCTTCAATGATCCCTCCACAGCCCGCACAGTAACAATTATCTGGAAAAGAAAGAAAGAAAAAACGGTCTCGTAAAGATACAAAATGTCTAAAACTAGTAACAGCCCATGAACCTAAACAACTGTATCCACCTTCGCACTGAAAATACAACCTACTTACTTTCTGGTTCCTCCATCATGTACTCTCCGAGAGCGTCGTCGAGGTTTATTTTATTCCTTTCTTTCTTTCTTTCTTTCTGTCGGAGTCCTTTTTACAGACTTTTCATTCTGAAGCAATGGAATGAGAAACTTTCAGGCTCCCTGCTCTATTCGTATCAAGAAGAAAACAAATTCATTTAAACCTCCACAGGAACAAGCGAACAACAACCTCTGATGAATCGTCTCTCCTGAAAGAGTGACGTAATGCCGCGGCCACATTCCGGTACGGAAAGCGGAAGGGCTCAGTTGCAGCACCTGGAAGCAGGAGGTACCTCGGAGAAGAAGGACTGATTGCCCCATCTGTTGGTAATATTGAGGTACTACACACAGAACTGGTACTTGACCATGAAGCCATATTGTACCATACCATACCATACCATACCATTTTATTTATAAAGCACTTTAAACAGGAACAAGTCCACACCAAAGTGCTGGACAAACAAACACGCAACAGGTAACACAGACAATGAAGTACAACACGAAAAACATATTGTGCAGCATGCAAGTCATCACATTCTTCTTGTAAATATAAAATCGGCTCTCTGCCTGGTGAACACTCGATAAATAACACTGTACAAACGGGCAATAACTAACTAATAATTTAACATCAATGTCAAAAAAGGCGTTCAATACAGGATCAACTGGACTTTATTTGTTGCAGAAAACGTTTCGACTTCTGTCCAGAAGTCTTTTTCAATAATTGAAAAAGACTTCTGGACAGAAGTCGAAACGTTTTCTGCAACAAATAAAGTCCAGTTGATCCTGTATTGAACGCCTTTTTTGATTTCATCATGTCCTGGACGACTGAGAATCTTCACCAGCAACATCAATGTCACTGCCTGTGCAATAATCTGTTACACAACCCATGTAGTATATCAGAGTCAGAGTCAGAGTCAGAGTCAGAGAGTCTTTATTGTCATTTGCACCGCATGTGGTACATGTGATGAAAACGAGATTATGTACACGGGGTCCCAGTTACATCCAACAACAAATGAAAGAGAAAAACAGTAATAACATCTAGAACTAACTAAGAAAAACATCAACTAGTAATACACTAAGCCTAATATAGTGGGAATAAACAGCAGCACGAACATGAGTTTGTATGAGCAGATGGTCACAGATGAACACAGATGAACACAGCAACAAGAAAACAGATCAGCATCAGCATGATGTGATATTTTGCAGTGTTTATTTTTATTTTATTTTTATTTATTCATGAGTCTAACAGCCTCAGGGTAGAAGCTGTTCCTCAGTCTAGTGGTTCTACACTTGATGCTCCTCAACCTCCGTCCTGAGGGGAGTGGGGCAAAGAGTGAGTGTGCTGGATGAGTGAGGTCTTTCATGATGCAGGTGGCTCTTTTCCTGCATCTGGAGGTGTAAATGTCTGTGATGGTGGGGAGACTGACTCCAACAGACTTCTGTGCAGCCTTCACCACTCTCTGCAGAGCTTTCCTCTCTTCAACTGTGCAGCCTCCATGCCACACGTTGATGCTGGAGCACAGGATGCTCTCCACTGCACACCTGTAGAAGGAGGTGAGGACTGGGCTGCTCAGACCAGCTCGTCTCAGCCGTCTGAGGAAGTAGAGTCTCTGATGACCTTTCTTGATCAGGCTGGTGGTGTTGTTGCTCCAGCTGAGGTTATCATTCATGTGTACACCCAAGTATTTGTAGCTGGAGACCACTTCCACTGCAGACCCACCTATTTTCAGTGGGGCATGGGTGTGTTTGTTCCTTCTGAAGTCCACAATCATCTCCTTTGTCTTCTTCACATTCATGTGAAGATTATTCTCTTTGCACCAGCTCTCCAGGTGTTCCACCTCCTGTCTGTAGCTGGACTCATCATTGTTTGTGATGCATCCCACCACCGCTGTATCATCTGCAAACTTAACAATATGACAGCCTGGAAGTGTGGCTGTACAATCATATGTGAGCAGAGTGAACAGAAGGGGGCTCAGCACACATCCCTGAGGAGAGCCAGTGCTGAGGGTTATGGTGGAGGAGGAGAAGTTGTGGATCTTCACGGACTGTGGTCTGTCTGTTAAGAAGTCTAGTACCCAGTTACAAATAGAGGGGCTTAGTCCAAGTGTAGATAGTTTGTCTATCAGAGTTTGGGGGATCATGGTGTTGAAGGCAGATGTGAAGTCCACAAAGAGCAGACGCACGTATGAGTCTTTCTGATCCAGGTGGGTGAGAGCAGTGTGGACCACGGAAGAAATGGCGTCCTCTGTTGATCGGTTCTCACGGTATGCGTATTGATGAGGGTCCTCATTGATGTTGACGGTTGCCTTGATGTGGGACATGACCAGTTTCTCAAAACATTTAGCGACTATCGGGGTGAGGGCCACCGGTCTATAGTCATTCAGACCAGTCACTGTGGAGCTCTTTGGGACTGGGATGATGGTCGCGGTCTTCAGGCAGGTGGGAACTGACTCCAGTGCAAGTGAGGTGGTGAAGATGTCAGCCAGCACCTCACAGAGCTGGTCCGCACATTCCTTCAGAACTTTCCCTGGGATGTTGTCTGGTCCGGTTGCTTTATGAGGATTAATCTTTCTGAGACTGCCTCTCACTTCTGCTGCGGACACCCTGAGATGCTCTTCATCTGGTGATGAGGTGAGTCTGGTGCTAGCTGGTCTGTTTGGATCATCAAAACGTGCATAAAACTTATTGAGGGCATCAGGCAGAGATGGGTCCCTGGGGCATTGTTTGTTTTTGCCTTTGTAATCTGTTATGCATTTAATACCCTTCCACATGCTCCGTGGGTCTTGTGAGGTGAACTGTCCCTCGATCCTCTGTGCATACGTGGCCTTGGCCTTCTTAATGCCATCCTTCAGTTCATTCCTGCTCTTTCTCAGCTCCACTTTATCTCCTGACTTGAATGCAGTGTCTCTGGCTGCTAGCAAGGCGTGAACTTCTTTATTTAACCAGGGTTTCCGGTTCGGGTAGGATTTCACATATTTTTTTATGGATACATTTTCAGAGCATGTACTGATGTAACCCAGGACTGAGGAAGCGTACAGTTCCATGTCCACTGAACTTCCATCAGTGGCTGCTTCTCTGAAAACAGACCAGTTTGTCCTCTCAAAACAGTCTCTCAACATGGGGGAACTATCTTGAGGCCAGATTGTTATTTCTCTTTGTTCCGGCTTTGAGCGCCTGAGTGGGGGGAGTTCTCTTGGGGCCAGAATCAGAGAGTCGTGATCGGAAGCTCCAAGCGGTGGGCGTGTCTTCGCCGTGTATGCCCCCTTTACATTTGTGAAGACTTGGTCGAGCGTTTTATCTCCTCTCGTAGCTGTGAAGACGTTCTTATTGAAGGCTGGGAGGGAGACTTGAAGATCAACGTGATTGACGTCCCCGCAAACAATGAAAAGCCCCTCAGGATATTTACACTGCAGCGAGGTGAGTAAGTCATGAATTTCTCCCTGGGCGTCATTAGCATTAGCATCAGGGGCTATGTAAATAACGCTGATTAAGATCACTGAATAGTCACGTGGCATATAGTGCGGGCGACACCTTACTGTGATCAACTCCACGGCAGCTGAACAAGCTCTTTTTATCACAGCACAGTTCGTGCACCAATCTTTGTGTACGTAAATACAAACACCGCCGCCTCGCGTTTTCCCCGTAGTCTCGGTGCACCGGTCTGTTCTGAAAAAGAGCCTGTCGTCCAGCTCGTAAACAGAGTCTGGAGTCTCCTCAGAAATCCACGTTTCCGTAAAACAAAGCACGGAGCATCTTCTCATCTCCTCCGACGTGGTCACCCTCAAACGAAGTAGATCCATTTTGTTGTCGAGCGAGCGAACGTTAGACAGAAAAAGAGCCGGCATCGGGGGTTTACCGGTTTTAGCGTCTGCCCGCAGTCTCGTCATAATTCCTGCACGGCAACCTCTCTTCTTTCCACGAGAGCACCGCTTCCTTTTCTTTCCCCTGGAGCGCATCTGCTTCCAGAAGGACGTTTTTAGCAGCTCCAATCTTCCGAGTTCTGATTTGAGTTCGTTGCTGATTTCAGCTGTGCCCTGTGGTAAATCCGCTCCGATTCTTAACAGATCAGTTCGGCTGTAATTCACCCGCAAAAAACGCGCAGAGTCAGGTACAAAAACACTATTAAAATTACTAAAAGCTAGAGATGATCCGGGAACTCGTGAAGCTGCGGCTGCACTGAGCGCGGCCATCTTG
>JBBPBX010096651.1:0-11725 GCA_038048925.1 Garcialebias charrua
TTAAAAAATGTAACGAGTCCAGATAGATACTGTAGTTCAGATAAATTTACATCTCCCATGCCAACATAAATACTGTTTATTATTGTTAAACTGTTATATTTTGCAGCGTGACACGTGAAATGTCAGACTGTCCGCGCATGCGAGCTGCGCGCATGTGGTTGACACAAAAGCTCCACGGGAGATGTTTACATTACAGCAAACCCTCGACCTACGTCACCCGCGACCTACGGCAATTCAGACTTACGATTTTATCATATTTAATAAAAATATGATAAAAAAATATATATATATAAAAAATTATTATAATTTTTTTTTTGTGTTTAAATGTTATTAATTTCATGTGTATAGCACTTTGTTGCAGCTGTGGTTGTTTTAAATGGCTTTATAAATAAAGTATAATTATTAATATTACGTTTTTATTACAATTTTATCGTATTTACGCAACTTCCGGTCGTTTCCGGTCGCCATTTTACAATTGTCTACTGCGGTCAATGGAGCTCTAGACGCTCCTGTCAGCTGGCTCTAGGACGTGTGTCCGTTCAGGGTTGCCTCATACGGATAAATTTGCTGGAAACACTCGGTCAACCCTGTGGACGTCTCAGGCCCGGAGGAGCAGCCGCCGATCGCCCCGTGATCGCTCTGTAAGGGGTTATGAGGAGGTCAATATTAATACTGACCTCTTTACCTTAATTAATTTACTTATTCAGATTGAATAGTAAATTCACGGATTCTGTTCTTTTTCAGTTTACCCAATATTTCTGTGATCTTTATGATGGATAAATAAACAGAGCCATTAAGTGACAAAGACGTTAACTTAGTTTGATATGTCAAAGAGACACTATCATTTATTTAAAATAAATCAACTAAATTAACACCATTACACTTGATTGACATGATTTCACTTTCTTTCAAATTAATACGTCAGCACACTTAAATTTAACACAACAGACTTCAATATTGGATGTTAACATATTTAGTCTGTGGGCTCTTCAGCTTAATTATAGTTTCCAGCTTAGATAGAGAGGGGAAAGAGTAGGAGGAAAGATTTAAGAAGAAATTATCATGAGCATGATACCAGAGTGACACTTCTCCTCCGACTTCTGCTAAAATCCAGGTACGTTTTGTAAACAGCTCTTTACCTTTTGACGACCGCCCGGTAAGAGGTGACCTTGTAGCCTTTCAGATGCACGGATCCTTGTGGGGACCAGTACGATACTTTCAAGCAGGGTTCTGGTTTACGTTTTCCAACGTCTCCTGGTTTTCGCTTGGTCATCAGAGAATATGTCAGCTTCAGGCCTCTGACTTCAAGATAAACTTATTCCAGGAGGGAATAAACAAAGTTTTTGAGCTCTGTTCCTTAAAAGTGGACCCATAACAACATGTTATCAGTCCCAGCTGGATGACGAGTCCTTAGCGCGTGACTTGTGGTCATTCAGCTCTTTGGAAGTTCACATCATCTTTCGAAACTCCCAGAAACTCTCAGGAACCTTCTGGTTCCTTCCAAACTCTTGCAGACCCTTAGGTGTGTCAGCAAAACTTAGGACTAGTACTTAAGGAAGGACCAGTCGAGGAGTTCACTTGTCTTATCAGGACCCAAGGTTACAAGCAGCAGCAGAGAGAAATGTTTAGGAAAAAGATAGATAAAGCTGGAGCCCTGCTCATGAGACTGTCTCTGAGTTTCTAAACAAAACCGTCCGGTCTCTGTGACCCGAAGGCTTCACCTTTAAACACAGCAGTGAACACAGTTTAACTCTTACAGAATGACACAGCTTAAAAGCACACATCATGAAAATGACAAAAGTTATTCTTTTGATCACATCAGCCTAAAATCAAAGATAGAAATAGTCTCTTTTGGTGACTATATTTATCAGATTACAGCTTAATGAATGATTTTGTAGTAAATGTCTTGCTTTACTGAGAGGTCAGTAAAGGTCATCACTGGACAGTTCAAAAGTACACAGGTGTCTTAAAAGTGGACAAGGTCATGCCCACTACATCTCCCCCCTTTTGGAAGCCATCGCCAGTCCTTGGGGATGGGGTCCAACACGAAAGGAAACCTTGAACTGTCTTTGATCTTGAAGTAATCCAGCAAGTGGAAAAGAAAAATCAAAAATTATAATCCCATAAAGTTTTTGGAAATTCCATACTGTTCGGAGGTAATCCCATTGCGAAAAGCTTTTAATCCCTTGGAAAACTGAGTCTGTTAACTCTTGGAAAACAAAGTCTGTGATCCTTTGGAAAACAAAGTCTTATAATCCACAGCGGTAATTCCATAGCAGTAATTCCACAACGATTAGTTTTGTTGATTGATCAGCAACAATTGTTTTCATAATCAGCATGTAGAGGGGATCCCTCGATTGACGCAGAGGAGGCGACCCTTGGATGGAGGTTGAAGACCAAGCGTTGGAGCTGCAGGTCCCACATCGAAGGTTGTTGGCTGGTTCGTTTCCAGTCAGTGCCACTCTGGTTCTATGTGTCATGCAATTATGTGGTTTTTTAAGGTGGGCTTATGATTGGGATTTTACATTAAGCCCTACCTATATGCACCTGGTATGTAAGCTATCATGGTTTAGATCAGCTACAATTACCAATTAAGGGGTGGATCAATTCTGTAAAATTAGATATAGGGATCTGTACCTATAAAATTTTGGAGGGCTTCTGTAACGAAGGCCTCTAATTCCAAACTATTCCTCCATTCATTACTTAGTTTAGGTTAAACTAAAATAAAAATGAAATATAGTTTGATCTAAATGTCTGTTGTCTTTTAGACGAACGACGTAGGATTTGGTATTCCTAATAAATTTTGAAGTCTATGGCGAGACTCATCAAAATGAATAGACAATCTAGAATAGAAACGATCGAATCGGTTCAATTTAGAAATTGTGAGGTCAATGTAGTTTATGGTACCTTGAGTAGCTTTAAACTACATTGACTCTTCGACGATTGAGATTTAACAAAACGAACTGCATGTTGGCATAGTTAAATCCATATCATTCATTAACCAATGTTAATACAAAACCTTTTTGGCTGGGAGTGTTCAGAACCAAACAATATCTCAACTAATGACAACAGTAATGACTAAACAACAAGGAAACAACGTTTCACTGCTTCGACACACTCTTGTCGTCAGATTCCAAAGTGCAACACACAAGAAAACAGGTCTCAACTTTATGACCGAGGTCAAATTAAATCTCGTGGATTTAAACGGTTGTTAAGGTTAGTTTTTTGTTGTGGGTTTTAGGCTTAGCGTTTCTAAGTTCAAATTGGACAATGCGACTTATAGGGTGGGAAATATGGTAGTTTAAACCTGATTAGTTTATTTACTAACTTGTGTTTGGACGACCTTATTATCCCATGAAGTCGGTGAGTTTGTGAGATCTTTGTCTTTTGTGGAGTCATTGAACGCCTTGTAAGGTTTGATCTGATTTCGATGTACCCATTTAGCAATTGGCTCTTTGCGGCCTTTGCTGATTTTGATTTCGTAGACGACTGAGGACACTTTGTCTGTTATCAGATGAGGTCCAGTCCACCTGGGCATTAGTTTGCGGGCGAGAGTTCCGGTCCCGGACTCTCCTTTCCCGGTTGCTGGGGCGAACGTATAGTACCAGACTCTGTCTCCCACTTGGAGTTCATTGTGAGAGGCCTTCTGGTCATAGTACGCCTTACGTCCTTCAGCGGATTTTTCCAGGTTTTTCTGGGCGAAAGCAAAAGTGTTTCTGAGGTGTACATTCAAATCTTTGTCTTTGGCATGGCCTAACATCACCCCCCTTTGGTCATGGGGGACCACGATCACAGGTGAGGACGTCCGTCCATGGGCACAAGTTAGGATGCCACCGTTTAGTTTAAGCTGTTCGCGCAGCTGAGAGAAGACGGTACACAGGAATCGTTTAGGATTTGGCCAACGTATCTTCTTACGTTTACCTCTTTCCGTGTAATTCAGGTGTGTCACAACTGTCGGCGCAGTCGCAGATGTGCCTGATTGTACAGACTGCGACGGGTCACTGTCGTTGTGTGTGTCTTCCCACTTCTTGACTGAAGAGAGGCTCTTTGAGTCTGTAAAAACTATGTCATTTCTGACTAGTTCTAGACACAAATGTTCCTGAACCAAGGTTTCATCGAAAGCTTGGCTGATAGCCGATTTACCTGTCCCAGGGGACAGTACAGCAACCTCGGTGTGGGGTCCTTGGATCTCCACACCTTTCTCTACCTGTGGTAGGTAATGTGAGTTTGCCCCCTTCTTGTCTGATGAGGGGTCCTCGTAATCTGCAACAATGATGTCCAAGTGACTGTCAGCGTTTGGATGACTGTCATTTTCTGGACTCAGATGCCCTTGAACCAAGGTTTCATCGAAAGCTTGGTTGATTGCCGAATTACCTGTCTCAGAGGACAGTACAGCGTCTTCGGTGTGGGATCCTTGGATCTCAACACCTTTCACTACCTGTGGTAGGCAGTGGTCAGGGAGTGCTGAATGTGTCAGCTCACAGAGGAGGTTCTCTTGTTGGACCAGAGTTTGGTCCAACTTTTGGGTCTCTTCTGTCTCACCTGTAGTTGAAGGTTCACTTACCGGGCTCTCGTCCTCGGATGAGCAGTCCCGTGTGTCCTTTGCGGTACCTGCGGTTAGGCAGTCTGTATCGCAACTAGGAAGCACTTTTATTGGCAGGGGTTTTCTCACTGTGCTCCACATTTTCCGTCGACCATAATCTATAATCGCGTTGAAGCGGTTTATAAAATCTTGGCCAACCAAAAATGGGAATGAGTCAAGTTTAGACACGTACACCGGGTGGTGTATTGTCATTTCGCCAATCTGCATGTGAACCATAGCCATAGCTGTTAGGGTTGTTCTCGTCTCTGCGAGACCCTGTAGCTCAATAGCACATTTCTCAAAGGGTATTTGCCTGTCAACACCGTTAGCGGCGGTCCTCAGCTCCTTGAACAGCTTGGCCGACATAATGGTTATATCAGCACTACCGTCCAGGAGGGCTTCACGCTCAAGGACACTTTCCAGTGTGATAGGTAGGTAAGCTTTCTTAGCCACCCCCCTTTGTATAAAGTTACACAGAAACCTCACAGGTCTTGTCTCACGTTTCTGTTCACGTGTGACTCTGTCTGTGTAATCTTGTTTACTGTCAGCATCTTGTTCGCTGTCAGCATCATGACCTTCAGGATGTTGTTGTGTGTCAGCAATTGGTTTGCTGTCAACATCCATGGCAATGTCAGAAGTAGTGTGCGCTGAGTTATTTGTGTGCTCTGAGTCTTTGTGAAAGACAGTGCTACACATCGCTCCAGGTTGGTCAATGTTGATAGTGTCATTATCAATGATAACGCCACTCATTGTATCAGGTTGGTCAAGCACAGTAACATTCAAATCTACTGACAAACTACTTACTTCCTCTGTCTCTTCCGAGCATAGAGGTGTTGGGCCATTATTCCGGGACATTCGTGACTCTTTGCCTGTCTCGAACTGTTCTGTTCGAGGCGCGGGAGGTGCAGTTCCAAGGCTCGGGGGTGGCTGTTGGGACGACGCATAGTTACATGAGTATAGGTCCTCATCCTTCAATTTCTTTTGAAGTCCACCCACCGATGGACCTTGGTTTTCACCCATCTGGTTCGATCTGAACCGTTGTGGGTCTCTTAGAGAGTGAACACCTACCTTTTGTGGTTCGTTGCTTGTCTCAGATTTTTCAATCTGAGGTGCTTCAGGGGCGGGGCTCCCTTTAAACCATTTTGAGTCACTGTTCCCGCTGGTACCAACTTTTTGTTGTATGTCAGTTTGAAAATCTTGTTCATTCTTGCTAGTATTATCCAACTCTTTTAACAACCGACGCGTGTTCTCCACCACTTCTGAGGTCAGAAGGCCTTTGAGACGATAGTGTTCATTCTCGCTAGTATCATCCCACTCTTTTACCAACCGACGCATGTTCTCTGCCTCTTCTGAGGTCAGAGGACCTTTGAGACGACGGTGTTTATTCTCGCTTTTTTGCGACTGGGATACGACCTTTTGACCTGGGCACACCTCAGAGGGTGTTTTGTTTTGCATGTGAGCCTCAACAGCAGTTACAGCGCACTGTTTCATCACTGATTGTTTAAACTGATGTTGTAGCTCAAGGCCTCTTTTGAGAAGTTTTTCTCTTTGTCGTTTGCTATTGTTGTCACTAACTGTGTGCTCTGAGTTATCCATGTGCTCTGAGTTATCAAAGACAAGGTCACTCAATGTACCAGTTCGGTCATCCTCTGTATCATTCAAGTTTTCAAACAACCAACTTATGTCCACTATCTCCTCAGAGCTTAGAGGTATGTTGCCTCTTTCCTGGAACTTTTGTGACCTTTTGCTACTCCCGGACTGTCCAGTCCGCAGTGCAGGGGCAGGGCCTTTGCTCGGTGTAGACCGCGGAGGGTCACTTAAAGAGCGGACATCCACCGTTTGTGGTTTTTTGCTTATCTCGGGCAGCTTTGTCCGAGGTGCAGGGACAGGGCGTGTGCTCGTCCTTCTCAACCATATTGGGTCTCTTAACCACTTCGGGTCATTGTTCCAGCGGACACCTTCATGTCGTGGTTTTTTAGTTCGAAAAACATGTTTCTTCTCGCCTTTTTTAGGAGAGGGAGTTGATGAACTTGTCCCTTCCAGCTCCAGCGAGTGGGATTTGACCTTGTCTTGGTAATGTAGTTCACGCTCTGGTTTTGTTTTTAACCAGATCGGGTCAGGGAGTTGACGAACATCAAAACCATTTATAGCACGCCGTTTTATTTTTAATTGCTCAATCTCACTTTTTAACTCAAGTTGTTCTTGTTGAAAATTTTCTCTTCTGCGAATGTTATCTTGCCTTAACAATTCAAGCTTTGCTGTGAGCAGCTGTAAAGCTTGATCATAATTGTTATCTCCCATCTTTTAGTTTTGATTTTGTGTGAAAAAAATCAAAAGATTGTTCTCATGTTAGTGTTTGCAAATAAATATTCACTTTTAATGTAGCACTGAGTCAAATAAACTAATCAGCTGAGGTTTACGTGTTTCACTGTGTAATAAGTATTCATAGGTACCTTATATCAGGTTTTTACCCTCAATGAACTTTGTAAAAGTTAAATGCACTCTTGCAGTGTTAACTTTAAAATAGAACTTACGTTCAAACAACAGTTACTAACTAACCCAAGCAGCCTGATTTCCGTTTTTCTTACTCAAACGCTTATAAAAGAGGGCTGACTTAAATGCAATGACTTCACTAAAATGTGACAGGATGCTGCTTGAGCATGCCTTTAAAAAGATGTCTTGCAGTCTCAGTGAAACTGATTTTGTACTGCATTTGACAGTTATCAGGAGTGAAAAAGGGTGTTCTGTTCATTATTTTAAACAATTTACTATTTAAAATAAACGAGTGTTCGTTAATTTTACACAGAAAAACGTTAAAAATGCAATTTTTAACTAAAAGTGTACAGATGTACAACAATTCTGTTTAAAATTCAGAGATGTGAAGAGCTTAATGTGGAAATTCTCTGTTCTCCATCATTTTTTTTTATTATTTTTTTTTATTTGAAAATCAAATAAAAAATGTTCTTTGAGTGTTATTTTAAATCCCTTCAGTATTTAAAATGAGCACAAATTGTGTGTCTGTACCTCTGTTATACTAAAATTTGTATTTAGAATAAACAGGAGTTTTTGTTTGCGTACAGAACAATTTTAAAAGCTGGTAATTTCACCATAAAATGCTGACTTTTTTATGATGTTTTTGAGAAAACTCATCTGTCAACGTCTTTTAACCAACAGGGGGCAGCTTCGAGTCTTAATGTTTGTTATCACGAGGAGACTAAATTTTTCATTCAGTATTTAAACTAAAACTACCTTTTAGAGTTAGTTTCTAGTGTGTTCGTGATAAACGCTCGAACTACGGTCTTGTCAGAGACAAATTTATGTTGTTAGACAGTTTAGATGGCTTAAATTGAGTTTTTTAAACTTTTAGTGAAACCACTTTTCACCGTGTGTGTGTGAACTGCGTCTGCTTGTCACTCAAAGTGCATCAGGAAATGACGACACAAATAGGCGGGTCGACGCAGCGCGTCACCAGCTCTGCTGTGCTGAGCGAGGCGGAGCTCGCTACACAGATACGTGACGTCAACCAATCAATCACAGCGGTTGTAGTTCATTCCAAGCATTCATGGTAAATGTAGTTTTTCTTACCTTCGACCAATGTAGTACCGGAAATGACGACAAAGTGGGTTGGTCGCAACGGCGTGCGTTCCCACTACAGCGAATCAGCGCTCGCTACGAGTGATTGACAGCTCACAGCTCTCGTTTCATCCAATCACAGCTCATAAACAAACGTGTACTAGGACACGTAGCTCTGTAACGTTACCTTAGCACAGCAGACCACAACTTTATGGACTCTTAAAACAACTCAAACGCTACGAATTAACTTTCCAAAATTCTGAAACATGCGGCGAACACACCTAGACAGGCCAACTTAGTTACGCTCAGTAACACAGCACTGCAGCTGTTGAACAAACACGGACTCTCTCGGAGCGCGTCAAGGTCGGTTCCGGTCCACTTTTTCATGGAGCAGAAATCGGGTCTGAACAGAACCACTATCCGACTACGTTCTAACAGTAATATGCTTCTATGACCTGCTCTAACACGTAAAACACCACAACAGCAATCTTGTAGATGTTAAATTATAGCTTTCAGGCTTTTGACTCGGCGGTCAAACAAAGCCTTGTACAGGAGTCTGCGTGAGCTGGACCGAACCGGACCAGGACCCCCACAGACCACGGCTGACAAAACTTCACCTGAATGCTTCCAACAGCGTCTAACAGAGTTGAAACAATAAAAATCTCACAGCTTCAAATGATAAAAACATGCAGAATCTGCCTGCTTTGAACACTTCCAGCCAAAATCATTATCTTCAGAGTTTAAAACTTGGATCCTCTTATGCAAACATGACGTTACAGTTCATGACTGAGACCACAGATATCAATAAACTTTCAGAACCACGTACGAGGCCACCAGATGTAAGGGGTTATGAGGAGGTCAATATTAATACTGACCTCTTTACCTTAATTAATTTACTTATTCAGATTGAATAGTAAATTCACGGATTCTGTTCTTTTTCAGTTTACCCAATATTTCTGTGATCTTTATGATGGATAAATAAACAGAGCCATTAAGTGACAAAGACGTTAACTTAGTTTGATATGTCAAAGAGACACTATCATTTATTTAAAATAAATCAACTAAATTAACACCATTACACTTGATTGACATGATTTCACTTTCTTTCAAATTAATACGTCAGCACACTTAAATTTAACACAACAGACTTCAATATTGGATGTTAACATATTTAGTCTGTGGGCTCTTCAGCTTAATTATAGTTTCCAGCTTAGATAGAGAGGGGAAAGAGTAGGAGGAAAGATTTAAGAAGAAATTATCATGAGCATGATACCAGAGTGACACTTCTCCTCCGACTTCTGCTAAAATCCAGGTACGTTTTGTAAACAGCTCTTTACCTTTTGACGACCGCCCGGTAAGAGGTGACCTTGTAGCCTTTCAGATGCACGGATCCTTGTGGGGACCAGTACGATACTTTCAAGCAGGGTTCTGGTTTACGTTTTCCAACGTCTCCTGGTTTTCGCTTGGTCATCAGAGAATATGTCAGCTTCAGGCCTCTGACTTCAAGATAAACTTATTCCAGGAGGGAATAAACAAAGTTTTTGAGCTCTGTTCCTTAAAAGTGGACCCATAACAACATGTTATCAGTCCCAGCTGGATGACGAGTCCTTAGCGCGTGACTTGTGGTCATTCAGCTCTTTGGAAGTTCACATCATCTTTCGAAACTCCCAGAAACTCTCAGGAACCTTCTGGTTCCTTCCAAACTCTTGCAGACCCTTAGGTGTGTCAGCAAAACTTAGGACTAGTACTTAAGGAAGGACCAGTCGAGGAGTTCACTTGTCTTATCAGGACCCAAGGTTACAAGCAGCAGCAGAGAGAAATGTTTAGGAAAAAGATAGATAAAGCTGGAGCCCTGCTCATGAGACTGTCTCTGAGTTTCTAAACAAAACCGTCCGGTCTCTGTGACCCGAAGGCTTCACCTTTAAACACAGCAGTGAACACAGTTTAACTCTTACAGAATGACACAGCTTAAAAGCACACATCATGAAAATGACAAAAGTTATTCTTTTGATCACATCAGCCTAAAATCAAAGATAGAAATAGTCTCTTTTGGTGACTATATTTATCAGATTACAGCTTAATGAATGATTTTGTAGTAAATGTCTTGCTTTACTGAGAGGTCAGTAAAGGTCATCACTGGACAGTTCAAAAGTACACAGGTGTCTTAAAAGTGGACAAGGTCATGCCCACTACAGCTCCAACAACGTCGCCCGACATGCTAACGACAGCAGCTAACAGAGCAGCTAACACAGGCGAAGACACCGAGCCGACATGCCGCGGAGGGGCCATCTGCGGCCGGGAGCTCGCCGCAAATGTCCGCCTGGCAGTCGGGGGACACCGAGCTAACGCGGAGATACAAAGCCGACAGCCTTTTTGAATGAACTGACATGCTAACGACAGCAGCTAACAGAGCAGCTAACACAGGCGAAGACACCGAGCCGACATGCCGCGGAGGGGCCATCTGCGGCCGGGAGCTCGCCGCAAATGTCCGCCTGGCAGTCGGGGGACACCGAGCTAACGCGGAGATACAAAGCCGACAGCCTTTTTGAATGAACTGACATGCTAACCATTGCTGCTAATGGCGGGGCCTAACCGTAGCTAACGCCGAGCAGCTTGTTTTGGATGGAGGATTATCGCGGAGAAACGGCTTTCAGTAAGTTTTTTTTTTTCTGGCTCCAAATGTATGAAGTTAAGAAGCTAACAGTCATTCTTTTAAACAGTTTTGACCACGTGTGTGCGTGTGGAGCGTAAGGAAGCTGGGGGAGCTCGGACGGGTGCGAGCTGATGCTAAAAGACGAAGGCAGGCTTTGACCAGCTCAAAGTAAGACATTATATTTTTTATTTATTGTACAGTACTGTATTCATTTACTGTACAGTTCTGTGCATGTTTATGGCCTAGTATGTGTCCGCTTGTTCAGTCTCATGCCATTAAATATGTGTGCAACGCTCCGTTAGCGGTATAGCCGCGACCTATGTCAGAAACGCGGACCTACGACAGGCAGGTGTTTTTGGTCCGCGAGGTACGACAACATCGACCTAAGTCACACTCGTAGGTCCCAATCCCTGACGTAACTTGAGGGCTTCCTGTATCAGCGGGAGGTCAGCGAAAAAGTTCCACCTTGAGAGCAGGGTCAGAAAAGTATCGGAGTCAAAGAGGGGGGCCAGCAGCGTTGTGTAGGCGATAAGCAAAGTCGCAAAGAGAAAGTAGCGGTTACACTCAAAATACGCGCCGTGTAAACTGGCCCTAAGACTGAGCTGAATACAGCATCTCAGACAGAGGATGTCTTTCGGAGGAAAGCCGAAACGTTTCTACAATTTTTATGTTTTGTTTTTTGAATGTCCAGAGGACCAGACTTAACTTTTTACCAGTAAATATAACTCTTTCAGTTTTAAAATATTGTGTGACGGTGGCCATAGCCCTCCCCAACCCAATACAGTATCTTTAATGAAACTCTCAGAAAGTAGTCAGTGAATGCTCAGCATAACCGATTAACATTTGGAATTAGCCCCATTCAAAAACCACCATGGCTAACTAACCTTAGCAAACACAAAAATGGTTATAACTCAGTC
>JBBPBX010096653.1:0-12991 GCA_038048925.1 Garcialebias charrua
AAATGCCATAGTAAAAAGGATTATGTGAATTTTCTCCATAATTTAATTTTTTTCTTTTTTTTTTCATGAAGTCAGCTTTATGGTTACAATAATGATATATGACTTTTTATTAGTCTAGCTATCTTACTAAAAAGAAACCTGGGTTATAGTTTTTTGTTTGTTTTGTTCTGCTCTATTAAAGATGCTTTCAAAGCTTTATGAAGGGCTTTCTTGTATAGCACGCTATCTCTCCAGGTTAAGTAAAACTCTTCCATGTTAGTGGAGCACCATTTTGTTTTACAGTGAATTAAACCAGGGAACCAGCATCCTCTGACTGACTGCTTTCTTTTTACAGGTACTGGTTTATCACGTGCTGTTTGCTTTGAAGCTGTATTATCAACACGACAATCTAATTTGCATCTCCCTGTTGCATTACTCTGCAAGACGGAGTAAAATATTAATGGAGCTCCAATGGAGAAGAAATGGGATGGGATCAGAAGGACAGGCTGCAGCACCCTCAGATGGATGCTAAATGACATGCATGGAAAAAAAACATCCCTAAGGAGAATGAACACAAACAGATTTAATGCTGCATATGTTCAAATTCCACACGTTTGAATATAATTGAGTACATCGAACCAGCAAAACCTTTCCAACTATTTAAAACCCGCAAAACGTGGGTAGAGCAACAGGTCATGATTTCAATTTTATTAATGCTGTTTGTTCAAATTATATTGCAAATAGAAATATACCATACCATACCATACCATTTTATTTATAAAGCACTTTAAACAGGAACAAGTCCACACCAAAGTGCTGGACAAACAAACACGCAACAGGCAACACAGACAATGAAGTACAACACGAAAAACATAAAAACATTGCAGATCATAAATCAAACGATCCAATACAAATCAGCTGGCATTGAAAGCGATGGAGTAGTAGTGAGTTTTTAACCGGGATTTGAAAACTGAGAGGGAGGGGGCCTGTTTGATGAGCAGCGGTAACTCGTTCCAGAGTCTTGGGCCTGCTACAGAGAACGCCCTGTCACCCCTGCGCTTAAGGCGAGTTTCTGGAACTATTAAGAGTACCTGATCCTCTGACCTCAAAGCACGTGGAGGGACATATGGGTGTATCAGATCCGAGAGATAGGCGGGGGCGAGACTGTTCAGCGATTTGTAGACATACATGAGAATTTTGAATTGGATTCGAAGATGAACCGGTAGCCAGTGAAGGGAGGCCAAGACTGGTGTAATGTGCTCTCTTTTGCGTGTGCTGGTTAAAAATCGGGCAGCTGCGTTCTGAACCAGTTGTAATCGTGCAATGGTGGCTTGACTGACGCCAAACAGAAGTGAATTGCAGTAATCAAGCCTAGATGTAATGAATGCGTGAATCACTGTCTCCAGGTGCTTTTTGGATAATATGGGCTTCAGCTTAGACAGACGCCTCAGCTGGAAAAAACAGGATTTGACGATCATGTTTACATGACTGTTGAGTTTCATGGAAGGATCCATTATCACTCCCAGATTTTTGACTTTTTGTTTTTCGGACAGGGGTCCGATATATATGGTTTCACTGCATTTATTTAGTATTGTGGCTTTCTTTATGAGTGTTTGGTTCTTACAAATTAGTACATGATCCTAGTGCTCCTTATTGCTTAGTTCTCTTTTTGTTTTGTGTTGCTGTCTTAGCTTCTTATTTTACCATTAAAATCTTTATTTTTGTAGAATAAGTCCTCGTGTTGGCCTGCATCCTTGGGTCTATCTAAAACGAATACAGTATGTGGCATGGCTCTGGTTGTCTTCTACTCTGATTTTACACCTTTACTTTAAAACCAAACAAGCACCCAAAAACATGTTAGACAGGTATATTTTGTGTTTGAAGAAAGTGAAGTCCAGTCCTCTGGACAGTTTATTTTTGTTGAAATGTTTTGTCTTTCATCTGACTTCATCAGTCCAAGGAGCCACAACAAACTCAGTCTTATCAATTCACATAGTGGGTCATCACTGGACTGATGAAGTCTTTTGGATGAAACACGAAACGTTACAACAAAAATAAACCATCCAGAGGAACTGACTTAACTTTGATGGATTTTTCTAACTGAATTATTGAGCGTGAACTTTGATATATTTTGAATTATTTGCTCAATTTTGCTTTGACATAATGAAGTTTGGAATCTCATGTGGTTTTATATTGTTACAGAACTGTGGACTCACTGAATCTTTGGGTAAGTTTCGTTGTCATTCGTGCTCAAAAAGAAACTAGCTCTCATATAAAATAGAGTCCGTGTAAAAAAAACACTATTACACTGACACTAACTGTTTCAAATCTCTGCAGTACTTACTGTTCTTTTATGTAACTTGGTTCTAAGACCCATCTGAAACTTGGTGTTTTTCTAAAAAGTATTAAAACTGAGGATGTTTTTAGTAAACTGTGAAAGTACAGACAGTCGCTATGCACAAAAACACATGTGACTGAGCAGGATGAGAAAGAAACTAAAGCTGTAGCTTACAATAGTGAATTAAATAAATTTTGACTTACAGTGAAATTAATAAACCATATAGAAAATGAACATAAATCTGAAGAAAAAAGTTAAGCAGATTTCTGTATAAAAATATAAAAGGCACACTGACTTTATTAAAGTAATATTAGTTTGACATTTAAAAAAAAAATCCTGTACATAGCCTAAAATAACTTGTCAAAATATGGGAGATACAATGAAAAGCAGATTTTTTTTTCTTGTAACTGAAGTTCATCTTGTAAACCTAAAAAAAGATAATCACAATTTTTTTTTAACATTTAAGTTTAATAATGTAAATGTACAAATTAATTATTTGTGACAGAAAAAGAAGAAGACAGAGGAAAGTTCCAAAATAAATAAACAAAAGATTAAATACACCGAAATAATGTTAACACATTACTGGCATCCTTCTTATGTGAATAAACTAAATTGCAAAACTTTTAATCTTTAAAAAGAGCATTATTTCATGTGACCACGAGAGGTCAGTATTTAACAATCCAGTCCTAGGAGACAACATTTAAAACAGTTGAAGAGACTGTATATTCAGCTGTGTGTTTATTCCAGAGTCCTCATTTGAACCTTCTAAGTATATAATCTTGATTGTAATTTTTAAAAAAGTGGCACAGTGTTTCCTGCTTTTGTTTATATTTCATGTTAATGTTTTACTTGGGGTGACTAAATGAATATGGCAGCCTGCAGTGGTGCCAGCTAGGATGACAGTTTTCCATCCATCCATTATTTTTACTCGCTCCTTCCATTTTAGGTCATGGGGGTCACTGGTGCCCATGTCCAGCAATCACTGTGCGAGGGGCGGTGTGCACTCTGGATGAGTTGCAAGTCCATCACAGGGACACACAACCATTCACACTCTCACTCACACCTAGGGACAATTTAGAGTTACCAATCAGCCTATCATGCATGTTTTTGGACTGTGGGAGGAAACCGGAGTACCCGGAGAAAACCCACGCATGCACGGAGAGAACGTGCAAACTCCACCCAGACAGGACCCTGGACCGAGATTTGAACTAGTGACCTGCTCGCTGAGAGGCAGCAGCTCTACCAGTTGCGCCACCGTGCTGCAGTCCTTGAAGTAGTAAAGTAATAATTTATTTTTCTTACAAATGTTAGAAATGTGTAACCCAGTCTGATTTAAAAATAACGCTGGTGACAGCAGTGTTTCCATAAACCACACCACCCTGTGCAGCCTTGCGTAAATTAATGTTGCCAAAGATGATTCATTTACCGTACCACCTCTATAATTATTTTTCAAACGTGTGTATCTACTTGCAAGGTCTTCTTTACTCACAGATACATGAGCAGAAATCTGCCCTGAGGCTGTTTGAAATGGAAAATCACAAAGTAAATGCAGAAGGGTAAACTGGACAAGATGCTTCAAAGTAAGTACAAAGAAATTAATTACATTTTAATTTTCAGTTGTATAAAGTTTGCTTTCAATGTTTACCGGATTGTTTGTGCTTCATCGGTCACCTCATACACAGAGTTCAAGAATAAAACTTTCTGACTGTAAAACACAAATAAACAAATCAAAAGTACTTTGTTCTTGTCCAGTGAGCTGGTAATATTTGGTGCTGAAATGAAGATAAGTTATATCTTTATAAGTGAGTTGTGAGTTAGACGTTTCCACCACCATTTCTAGTGTTTGGCAAACAAAATACTGACTTCAAAATGATGTCATGCATCCTTTATCTTGAGTTCTGGTGCATTTCTAGATAATTTTCAAAAGTTATACTCCTTCTGAAATATAATATTTTGTTGTGAGGCTGTGGGTCAAGCAACAAAGCAAAATGCTCGGAGCTGACATTGCAGACATCATTTCAACTTCATCTGTAAAAGTAATGTTTTATTTTATAGTTTAAAGAGTCTTTTGTGAGGAAAGAGTAAAACATTTTTACATACCATAAAACTTTTTATCAAAGTTTTTCTTCAAACCAGGAGGAGTTCATATTTCAGTCTGCACTAGAAGTCTTTAAAAGTTTGTTTCTTTGCAAATTAAAGGCCTGACATTTCTTAAGAGAATACATATCTCCAGCCAGAAGATTATTTGTTAAGAAAAAAACAGAGTTACAGCAATTTTGATCAAATCTTGAAAATAGCATTAGGTGCAATCCCATGAAATTTGCAAGTTGTCACTCTTAGCGAATGTTGTGATGACTCTCAGCCACTACCAGATCAAATGTCCGCACAGTGTCTTAGAATTGACTGAGTCATAGTCATTTTGTGTCGGCTAATCTTGTTTAGTGGCAACCATCTTGAATTTGATTTACTCTAAATGTTAATCAATTGCTGAGTCATGCCCAATTATTGCTTTCTGAAAGTTCCATTAAAATGTGTTCAGTGGTTTGCTAGACCTTACCAGGGAGGCTTAAGCGTGTGATTCCTCTGTAGTTGGAACACACTCTACGGTCCCCCCTTTTTAATAGGGGGACCCCCACCCCAGTCTGCCAATACAGGGTAACTGCCCCCGATGTCCATGCAATATTGCAGAGTCGTGTAAGCCAACACAACCCCACAACATCCAGAGCCCTAAGGAACTCCAATTGAATCTCATCCACCCCTGGAGCCCTGCCACCGAGGAGCTTTTTAACCACCTCGGTGACCTCAGCACCAGAGATTGGAGAGCCCGACCCAAAGTCCCCAGGCTCCGCTTCTTCAGTGGAATATGTGCCAGTAGGATTGAGGAGGTCTTTAAAGCATTCTGGCCACCGACCCACGACATCCCGAGTTGAGGTCAGCAGCACACCACCCCCACTATAAATGGTGTTGGTGGCATACCACCACCCCCGCCCCCGAGACACCGGATGGCGGACCAGAATCACCTCGAAGCCATATGGAAGTCATTCTCTATTATCTCTCCGAACTCCTCCCACACCCAAGTTTTTGCCTAAGCGACTACCCGAGCTGCATGCCACTTGGACTTCCGGTACCCATTAGCTGCTTCCGGAGTCCCACAGGCCAAAAAGGCCCGATAGGACTCCTTCTTCAACCTGACAGCATCCCTCACCGCTGGTGTCCACCACCAGGTTCAAGGGTTACCACCATGACAGGCACAGACAACCTTGCGGCCACAGCTCCGATAAGCCGCCTCGACAATAAAGGTGCAGAACATGGCCCACTCAGACTCAATGTCCCCACCTCCACCGGAACGTGTTCGAAGCTCTCCCGGAGGTGTGAGTTAACGCTCCAACTCACGGGAGACTCTGCCAGATGTTCCCAGCAGACCCTCACAATACGTTTGGGCCTGCCAGATCTGACCGGCATCCTATGTGTTCCATGTGTTCCAACTACAGAGGGATCACACTCTTAAGCCTCCCTGGTAAGGTCTATTCGGGAGTTCTGGAGAGGAAGGTTCGTCGGATAGTCGAACCTCGGATTCAGGAGGAACAGTGTGGTTTTCGTCCTGGTCTTGGAACACTGGACCAGCTCTACACCCTCAGCAGGGTCCTGGAGGGTGCGTGGGAGTTTGCCCATCCAGTCTACATGTGCTTTGTGGACTTGAAGAAGGTGTTCGACCGTGTCCCTCGGGGAGCCCTGTGGGGATACTCTGGGAGTATGGGGTACCAGGCTCTTTAATATGGGCTGTTAGGTCCCTGTACGACCGGTGTCAGAGCTTGGTCCGCATTGCCGGCAGTAAGCCCGGCTCTTTCCCAGTGAGAGTTGGACTCTGCCAAGGTTGCCCTTTGTCACAGATTCTGTTTATACTTTGTACAGGTAAAGGCGTTTTAAACACTTCCTACCCTCTTGCAATATTCTAAACAATGTTTCTAAACTCTAAACACTATAAAAGAGCATAGCATGTCATGATTTCAGCTCTCTGCCTCAGCTGCACTCTATCACCTGCCTGAGCTCTCAGCGATGCCCACTTCTCCCCTGCAGAGCGGAGATTGACACGCTGCAGGAGGAAGCTTTTTTTGCAGCTGTGGGCTGCACACCGGTGCAGCAGGAAGTTTCTCCTGCAGTGTGGGCTGCACACAGGTGCAGCAGGGGCTAAGTAATTTATTTTAAATAAAAATTCCATGCCAATCGTGCAGCTCATCTATCAGTCAGCCATTGTGTGTCATGTCCAATCTTGCTCTGAAAAAAAAAATGCAATAGAGCAAGTCTGTGAAAAACAAACCGCTAAGTAGCGAGGGACTACTGTACAGTAAATACCTTCCTGAAATGGTAAATCTGCACCCACTAACACATACAGCAACGTAGGACTTAACTATTGGCAATAAGGGGGTTGTCATCATCATGCAATCAGTGAAGGAGGACAAACTCGTCTCATGCACAAGAACAAGATTCCATTTGGTAAAAAAAGCATGCAAGACTTATTTTTTTTTGTTGGAATATACAAAGTAGTTTAAATCAAGAGTTCACAGAATCAAAGTGATGGCTGAAACTCAACAAAAGCGGACCAAAACAGAAGTAGATAGCCAACACCTTTTGTTGACTGAATGTTGTCCATGAAGGCAGGAGCAGCTTGAAACTGTTCTGGCTTTGCTTGTGATTTCATAACCGTCCACTGTCTTGTGAGTCTGAACCATCTTGTGTAGGGTTTTCTGGGGTCTAGTCCTGCATGTTGTATTTTTCCCTCATGTTTACCAATCCCTCCTCAGCATTCCTCCTCCTGTGATCCAGCACTGTCACACCTGTGTCTAATCTTAATCACTGCAGGTGTTTGTCATTTCACCTTGTCAGTGTCTGTATATATTCAGTCCCTTGGTGTCTTGTCATTGTCTCTGGATTGTCCTTGTCCTAAGGCTTCATGCTCATTATCCCTCTGTGTCACCTCCGTTTAAAGTAAGTTAGCTGCCCCGTCAGCATTTTGTTTTGTTTATTCATTAATAAAAAAAAATACTTATTTTATTGGAGCCTCCTCGTCTTCCTGCATTTGGGTTCAACACACACAGTAGTAGTAGTAGTAGTTTCTTTATTTCAGATACAATACAAGATCCATAGATGTATATAAAAAAAAAAAGATTAAAAAGACTAAAAAGCTTTCCTATAGAGGCTCATCCGCCAATGAGTCCCCAAAATAGAAAAATATCTCACAGAGCTTAGTCCAGGGTTGGTCAGTGTAGTGATGATGCAGTTTTCAGATGCAGACAATCTACACATGCATCTATACATGAGGTTACGCAGCACCGCTTGGCAGGTAGGCACACCTGCATCTGCAAACATTTTGCTCGCACTGCTCCATCGAGGTACCCTCAGCATCATTCGAAGGCCATCATTATATGCCACAGTTAGTCTATACATACTGCTCTTTTTATAACGTCTCCACAGGTGAGCGGTGTACAAAGGAGTGCAGTAGGCCTTAAAGAGTTGGATCTTAACCGATGATGAGCACATTCCAAACCTACGGATCAGCGTGTTAGCTTGACCATAGAGCATACGGCATTGTCTGTAAATGTCTCTATCATCTGACAGGTCTGCAGTCAAATAGTGCCCCAAATATTTATATTCATCACTGACATCCAGCCTGTTGCCCGACAGAAAGAAGTCAGGGAACATCAACTTGGAGTCTTCTCTGCTCCGCACAATCATGATGTTGCTTTTCTTCGCATTATATTTTATATCAAAGTCACTTCCATAGTCAGAGCACACCTGCAGCAGTTCTTGTAAGCCAGCAGAATAGGGACAGAAGATTACTAAATCATCGGCATACATAAGATGGTTGATGACCTTATTTCCCACCCTACAACCTGTTCCACAGTCATTTAAAAGCTTTGACAGGTCATCCATGTAAACATTGAACAAAAAGGGAGACAGGATGCTACCCTGTCTCACACCGTTTGAGACACCGAAGGGGTCCGATACAGAGTTTCCCCATTTAACATACATATGTTGATTAGCATACCAAAAAACAAGAATCCTCAGCAAACATTTGGGGACACCCCTCTTATATAACTTGTAAAACAGCTTTTCATGATTTACATAATCAAAAGCCTTTGAGGCATCAATAAAACACATAAAAATGGAGGTGTGGTGTCTGTTGTATAGCTCTAAAAAGATGCACAAGTCTGTTCCATGTTTACGTTTAAACCCAAATTGATTGTCAGAGGTCAGCAGAAATCCTTCCAGTTTGTTCAAAATAGCCCTCTCCAGCACCTTAGATAAGGTGCTGGCCAGGGCTATAGGCCTGTAATTATCCCTACTGTTAATTCTACCAGCTCTATCTTTCACAATCGGAACTAAAATGACAGACAGTAATTTGTCAGGTAGAACTCCATGAGTTAAAAAGCCCGTAAAACACATTGCAAGTAGGGGGCATAATTTCCTGCTTGCATATTTCAGATGCTCAGCAGATACCCTGTCTGACCCACTTGACTTGTTGTTATCCAGCGTCATCACAATCTCAGAGATTTCTCTTGGGGACACAACCACATTTTCATTTCCATCAATATGTCCAACCACAAATGAATTACTTTTAACAGCATTAAAAATATCTTCATAATGTTTCCTCCATAGATCAGTGATCTCTGCTGCTCCGCTCACACCATCAATATGTGTTGGTAAAGACCTTTTATTATTACTCATCTTTTTTATTTCTGTCCAGAAATCTGTAGGGCATTTACTTTGTAGCTTCCTAGCCAGTGATTCAGCCCTGAGAGAATTCTCATGTCTTTTAATGAACCTTAAGGCATATTTAAATTTTGCATTTGCCTCCTTCATGTTAGCAAATAGAGGACCACATTTAGCTTTACCTGATTCAACCCAGGCTTTGTAAGCCCTTCTTGCCTCAGTGTGAGACTTCTCAACATACTCATTCCAGCCTAATTTAGCTTTGTAGTTCTTGATTTTACACAGATGTCGACCTGAGATAAGCAGAGAATCCACAATCTGTTCATACAGTGAGCACAATTCAACTCTGTGCTGCAGATTCTGGCAGTTGATATCAGTGCACGTTACAGCAGATTTAGGCAGCTCAATGTTACTCAACATGGTCTCACTCTGGGTGAGGTATCTATTGATGTCCCCTTCCTTTAATGTGGACCAATTAATTTGTACTTCAGGCATATCACAACTTACAGAAGTAAGAGAAGGCACATTGTCCAGATTTATAGAGAGGGACAGGGGCACATGATCATATGTGGATAGCTCATAATTAATTCTCATTGAATCAATGGTGTTATGAGCATCACTTGTACAAATGCAATGATCTAACCAGGAGGTGGAATACCATGCCTCACTGATGTAAGTGTAGCTGTCCCTTGGCAAAAGTAATTCACTAGAGAGTGAGAGACCATTATCTGAGCAGAAATGTTTTAAATGGTTTGCAAACGTAGACCTTTGATCAGAGAGGTCAGCGTTCAGATCACCAACAATAAAAAAACTGCTTACTGCATGTTCCTGTAAGAAAGCCATGATATAGGCCAGTCTATTTAAATATTCAAACTCATTCTCTGAGCACTCATAAGGAGTATCACAAGTCTGTTCCATGTTTACGTTCAGTATGGTGATTGTTTTATCTCCATCACCCTCCTGGGTCCTCTGGACTGTTTTGGATTTTCTCCTGTGCTCCTCTTCGAGGTAATGATCATTCAAATTACCTCTTTCTGCTTCTTGTATATCTTTCTTGGAGCCGTGGGCCTGCTGTTAGCGGCTAGCTCCATGCTAGCTTCCACCGGATCGACAACAATGTTGACCTACTCCGCTTCGCAGCTGTTTGAATTTAACAACTGCTCCATTCCTCCTTCTATTTCGACCATTAAACAACTGGGACTTCTGCGTAGACCTCGTTACATCCATAGAAGCTCTCGAAAGAAATTAGTTCACTTTAGGCAAACTGGCTCTGACTCGATTGCTACTGTCTGGTCTGAGAGACGTGTCGCACCTCGACGACGTCATCAGAACGCTGCGTCTGTGGTCCTTTGTAGTCCACAGCACACGAAGTGGCAAGGAAAACGTGGAGTGGACTTCAGTCTGCTTAAACCTCTTCAAAAACAATCTGCTCCAACTAGTATTAAAATAGAACTTTTTAATGTTCAATCACTTTCAAACAAATCATGTCTAATTCATGATCACATTTTGGAGAAGAATTTGGACCTCATGTGCCTCACAGAAACTTGGCATAGACCGGATGTGTACAGTTCTTTAAATGAAGCTTGTCCATCTGGATACAGCTATCTGCAGAGAGCCCGCAGCACTGGCCGCGGTGGTGGTCTGGCTGTAATCTACCGCAGTAGTTTAAGGCTGTCGCATCTGGTTTCTCAGGATTTTTCTTCTTTTGAATGTCTGGCTTTCAGCTTCAAAGCCCCACTCCTGATGAATGTTATATTAATTTATAGACCTCCCAAACCGCATGTTTCATTTAACTCAGAGATACATGACCTCTTCACTTATTTCTGCACCTCCCCTGTGAAGACTATTTTTCTTGGCGACTTGAATATCCACGTGGACAATTCCTCTTCACCTCTGGCAACAGATTTTAAGTCTCTTTTGGATTCTCTTAATCTCACTCAACATGTTGACGCCCCTACGCACAGCAGGGGGCATACTCTGGATTTGGTGATTACTGACACTGTACTCATCAATAATTTATCTGTATATGACCTGGGTGTCTCAGACCACAGGGTCATCTCCCTGGAAGTGCCTTCATCTTCGCCTGCTTCAAACCCAAAACGACCCATCCAGTTCCGTGACCTTAAAAACATTTCCCTTGATGTTCTGTCTGCTGATCTTCACACCCTGACCGCTGTCAATCATCCTTCTGCAGATGACTCTGTGGATTACTACAACCAATCTCTTGGGGAGCTCCTGGACCTACATGCTCCCTTGAAAACAAGACTGGTGTCTTTCTCCCGTTCAGCCCCTTGGTACACTGATGAGCTGCGCAAGATGAAGGCAACTGGCCGTGCTATCGAGAGACGTCTAAAATCATCTGGTCTCTCGGTACATAAGCAGGCGTACAAAGAACATCAGAAAGCGTACGCCTATTCTCTTAAAGAAGCACGCTCCAAATATTATTCTAACATCATCAACACCTGCCCTGGAAACTCTAAACAGCTCTTCTCCACAATAACTCGTCTGCTTAATCCCATTAAACAAACTCTTGAGGACTCTGCTCAAAAATGCGAGCTGTTTCTTTCATCTTTTAAAACCAAAATTGACACTATCAGATCTCAGCTCCACAACCTCCCTGTTCTCAGTGTGCCATCTACCCGTCTGCATTCTGGGACCCTTAACAGCTTTGACGAAGTTGTTCAGAGTGAGGTGGAGGCCATCATCAAGAAAATGAAGCCTTCATCCTGCGCCCTGGATCCTTTCCCCTCGTCTCTCATAAAATCCAATCACTCTGCAATAGGCCCACTTACTCAAATAATAAATATTACGCCCATTCTCCATAACCTTCATTGGCTTCCTGTCGCCTACAGAATTCAGTACAAAACTGCTCTCATTACACATCAATGCTTACATGGAGCTTCACCAGATTATCTGAAGGATATTCTTATTCCACACTCATCCACCCGGTCGCTGCGGTCACAGAACAGTAATCTCCTTCACATTCCGAGAACCAAATTAAGGACCATGGGAGACCGGGCTTTCAGTGTGGCTGCCCCCCGCCTGTGGAACTCTCTTCCTGACTGTCTGAGGGTCCCACAGTCTGTGGTTGACTTTAAGAGCGGCTTGAAGACCTTTCTTTTCAACCGAGCATACTCTGCCTCCTCATGATTCTACTTTTGATCTTAGTTGATACTGTTATTGATTTTACTTGTTTTATTACTTGTTTTATTGACATTTAATTTCTGTTGCACCGTGTAGCACTTTGAGATTTTCATTAATGAAAAGTGCGTTATAAATTGAATTCATTATTATTATTATTATTATCACAAAACTCAAGTCCTATCGCCCAGTTAACATTCAGCCTGATCACTTTGATTTGTTGGTCAAACTTCTTATGCCAAAACATTGCAACACCACCAGGGATTCTGCCACGGAGTATCCTATCACAACAGTCAGTGGTGGATTCCCCTGCTCCATAAAAGTCTTTATGAATAGAGTTTAACCTTTCCAAGTCCTGCTTAGATAAGAATGTCTCCTGCACACACAGTATATCACAGGTTTCTAAGAGTTTGTTGACAACATGACGGCGAGATTTATCTGCTTCATCCTGCCCGACGCGCAGACCCCTGACATTGTATGAACTGATATTAAGAGTCATGTTGATTAATTATCACCACGAGCGCTTGCCTCGCTGGAAGCCTCGAGAGGTGGACGCACAGCAGGTGTAGCGCCAGGTGCAGAGCTGCCTTCAGACTTCTCCACACTCGCCTTTAATTTGCGAGCCTCATAGTATCGGCGGACATAAGTTCCTGCTGGCCAAAGCTGTGTGTCGTACAGTTCAGAGACTTCTTCACATTCTGCCCTCACGTGAAATGACCCAAATCTGCTATTTGTCGACTCTATTTTCCTGCACGTCACAGATCTTCCCAGTTTATCAGAGAGATAGGCGCGCAGGGTATCTTCATCTACCTCCGGAGAAAA
>JBBPBX010096656.1:0-12990 GCA_038048925.1 Garcialebias charrua
CTAACTGCATCCATATATCTCCTCTTTGGCCTTCCTCTGTGTCTTTTTCCTGGCAGCTGCATTTCTAACATCCTTCTACCAATATACCCACTGTCCCTCCTCTGGACATGTCCAAACCATCTCAGTCTGGCCTCCCTAACTTTATCTCCCAGTTGTTCAACATGTGCTGTACCTCTGATGATCTCATTCCTGATCTTATCCATCCTTGTCACTCCTAAGGAGAACCTCAGCATCTTCATTTCTGCTACTTCCAGTTCTGTTCTCCTGTCTTTTTGTCAATGACACTGTCTCCAGACCATACAACATAGCTGGTCTCACCACTGTCTTGTAAACTTTTCCTTTGACCTTTGCTGACACCTTTTTGTCACAAATCACTCCTGAAACTTTTCTCCATCCACTCCATCCTGCCTGGACTCTCTTCTTCACCTCTTTACCACATTCCCCATTTTCCTGGACAGTGGACCCCAAGTACTTGAAGTCCTGCACCTTTGTGACCTCTGCTCCTTGTAGCCTCACTGTTCCACTGGCCTCCCTCTCATTCACACACATGTACTCTGTCTTACTACGGCTGACTTTCATTCCTCTTCTTTCAAGTGAATACCTCCACCTCTCCAAGTTCTCTTCCACCTGTTCCCTGTTCTCACCACATATCACAATGTCATCTGCAAACATCATAGTCCATGGGGATTTCTGCCTGACCTCATCTGTTAGTTGGTCCATCACCAGAGCAAACAAGAAGGGGCTCAGAGCCGATCCTTGATGCAATCCCACCTCCACCTTGAAGCCATCTGTCACTCCTACAGCACATCTCACCACTGTCCTGCTGTCTTCATACATGTCCTGTACCAGTGTAACGAATAATGTGGGGTAAGGTATTTAAACACTTACTGGACCACCATTATTGTAGAGATATAGGACTTACTGGTCAGTTTACTGACTTACCTATAGTTTTAGGTGCGCATCGCTGAGCAGACTTTTATCTGCACAAACATGCCACCAATTCACGGGGTCTCAACTTTTTCAGAATAAATCAATAAATCTGTGATGTGATTAGCCAGAAATGTAACTTCACAAGAGAATCCAACTTATGTTGGTCTACCAGAAAAATAGACCTTTTATTGAAACTATCACAAAAATTACATTAAACATTTGTATCGATATTAGCTCTGATTTACTAACTACGTTGACAAGAATTCAAATTAAAACAAACAGACAGTTAGAAACTTTTCTGTTGGTACATTTACTTGACAGATTAATAGCTTATGAAAAATAAGAAATAGGAGGAAGAAGGTGAAAGCTAAGTTAACTGAAATTGATTATTTGAAACAACCAGAGTGGCACCTTCCCATACGGATCCGGCTGTACCTCCGACACGTGCAGCATACAAACAAAGCCTCTTTACCTGGTGACGATAGTCCCTTGGAGGTGAGGACAGAGAAGTTTGTGGACACCAACGGACTGTGTTGTCCCGTTGAGGTCCAGTCGACTTTGTGCGTGTATGACTGGATCAGACGAGCCAGGAGCACACTTTCACCGGCAGGAACAGGCCCCAGCTACTGGCTGAACTTTCAAAATAAACTTCAGAAAACAAATTCTTCCAGAAGATGAGTGAGTGAGTTACAGTAAGCTTTACTGTAACTCCAGCTGAAACGTGGGTCTATTTGACATATGACCGGAACGTCTCCAGCTTTTCCAGAGGAGGAAACCAGTTGCGAGTTAGTTCTCTCCAAGCACTAAAGCCAAAAATGCAGGAAGTGCCCTTTTAAGAAGGGGGTGTGACTTATGCCTCTTTTCCACCGCTGGGCTCGGCTCGGGTTGGGTCGGCTCAGATCGGCTCAGTTCGGGTCGGGTCACATACAAGTTGTGTTTCCACCGCTTTTCTGTACCCTTTCTGTGGGCGGGGTCCACATTTCTACTCGTTTTAAGCGTTTTACCTCATGGTGGCGGTAGTGTTCCCTCAAGGTATTTACTATCCACCACTAAACGTTAGAAGAAGAACAACCTGCTGTACCTCGTCTCACCACATGTTGGCGGTAATATCCCTTAGGTGTTCAATGGCTACTGCTAAATTAATAGTAGAAGTAGAAAACCGACGAGAGACACAAACAAAATGGAGGACGTTGTTGTTGTACTTAACATTATTCTCTGTGTGTGGTTGTTTGTGAAACGTCGAGCAGATGAGACCATAGCCCGTTCACGTAGCAGGCTGAAGAAGCTTCGTGCAGCGCTCCTAAGGCTGCAGGCTGTGGGCAGAATGCTGCAGGCTGTGAACCGAAGACTGCAGTCTGCGGCTGCGGACCGAAGAGTGCAGGCTGCGAACCGAAGACTGCAGTCTGCGGCTGCGGACCGAAGAGTGCAGGCTGCGAACCGAAGAATGCAGGCTGCGGCTGCGGACCGAAGAATGCAGGCTGCGCGAAGACTGCAGGCCGCTGACCGAAGGCGACAGGCTACGAGGAGGCAAAAGACTAGGGAGAATTACCGCCGGGTGTGGGAAGCCATAACGCGGTATGAAGACGAAGACAGGAGGCGACGAGTGATGGTAAGCTAAAGATCTGTATCCAGAAGTATGTATTTTATTCTTAAATGTTCTTATCAAATGAAACGTCACATGCTAAAATATGTTCCGGAAAAAATACAGTTAAAACAGTTAGCATGTGCGCTAGTTAGCATAGCATCGTTAGCATCGTTCTCAGCCTCTTTTTTAAAATATGTTCACAACAGATCGGATCTTTAACTTACAATGTGTTAAACGTTATAAAACACTCACCATCTTCGATCACTGATTCCTCATGGAAACTATTAGCTGCTGTGTCCAAGCAAGTTTCGCGCCCGTTATTTGATGGGCGATTACCATATATCGCGTCCATCTGGTCAAACCACTTCCAGGTCTTTCGGCCTGCTCCGCTCTTGCCATTGTCGTCTTTATTTTTCTTGTATTCAGCTCGAAGTTTCTTAAGCTTCTCCCTGCACTGTTTTGCGGTTCGCTGAAAGCCATGCTTAGCCATGAGCTCCGAGACTTCTTTGAAAACAGTCTCATTTCGGACCATTCCATCCAGCTCGCGTTGGATCCTCTCCTCAGAAACAAAGCACAAAAACGCCTGGACCTCTGCGTTTGACCACTGATTAGACATGATCGTCTTTTTTAATCTAGATACAACGGAACGGACAAGAGCGCGGTTGTTTACAAAACACCAAACACAGTCCTCTGCGCAGCCTCCTCTGCGCAGCGTCGTCACCACAGACTCCACCCCGGACACTCCTTCTCCACTGACCAATCAGTGACCGAAAATGTTTCTGACGCGACAGGCCAGCTCACTTGAGCACGGGTAGGTACACCTATGAAATGAGCCCGGAAATTTGGAGCAGCGCGGCACGGACAATCCGGTGGGAATGCCGTGAAGTGGGTCTCTGCCACGCACATATGACGTCATAACCGACCCGAGCCGCCCGGTGGAAAAGGGCCATTAGTCACATACTTCCTGCTGATTGGCTGTCCATCACTAGAGAAGGAGTGACTTTGCAAGTGAGTGAGTTTGAGTGACAGATGATAGGGTAGACAAAACATAGAAAACATACCGTATTTTCTGGTGTATAGGTCGCACCGGTGTATAGGTCGCACCATCCAATTATTACCAATAGATTGGAAAAATCCCTAGATAGGTCGCACCGGTGTATAGGTCGCACCTACGTTTAGCTCTGCTGCAAATGTCTGCCACAGGAGCGCACAGCAAGGCTTTTAAGAAGATTAACACTTAAAAACAATTATTTGTTTGATAAAAATTATAGCAAATATGTGTCTGAGCTGAACTTTTCCTTAATAAATGAACGTAATTGTGAAATGAGCTGGATTTAAAAATTTGTTTCGCCGAAAGTGATAACAAGCCATATATAGGTCGCACCGGTGTATAGGTCGCAAGCCTTGAAAAAAAACATAAAAAGGTGCGACCTATACACCGGAAAATACGGTACGTGAGAAGATGCAGGTGCATGTGAACAAGCAATGTAACTTGTTTTGAGAACAGATTCATTGTTTTTAGAAAGGACGGGAGACCGAAAGCAAGCTATGTCTAGCACTTTTCCTTCGAAACAAAAACAGTTCAAACAAATACGAAGGATTGTTCATTCAACTTTAGACACTTATTCTGCATAGAGCAGACAGTTTAAAGCACGATCATTCTGAGATGTTCTCTTAACTTTGTCATATTTAAAATATACCAGCTTAGTAAAATCATCATTAAATGACAAAAATATACTGTTGATCAATTCTGAATTAAAGGGGACCTCAGATGTATTTTTTAAATTTTTATGGTATTTCTGTGGGATATCCAGACCCTATTCCTTCAATTTAATGCACAAAATAATTATTAGATAATCAATTATACCCTTTTTAATTCTGCCATTTTTAACTTTCGTTTTGAACGACCGGTTTCTTGAAGTCCACGCCCTTCAACGATCTGTTCACGCCCTCTGTAACAGCCAGTATCTGTAATGTGTTGTTGTTTTAAAATTAGCTCTTTTTTTATTACTCATTTGACTTACTGTTAGTGTTAGCTTAAGATAACTTACCGAAACCCGTCTGAGCGCGCCGCAGTTTGCTGCTCCTTTTAGCATTAGACCACCCGAATCCGAAGCTAATGTTAGCTTGTTCCTCTTCCGGTTTTCGCCAGCTCCGCTCGTTGCACGCGATGAGATTTTGGGAGTTATCGCTGTTCCAGTGAAGACAACACAAAGTTCACCAAGTGTCTCCCGTAAATTAATCTGTAAGGAGAAGGTCCTCTTGCTGCGAGCCTGCTGCGAGGCTGCTGCAAGGCTGTACAGTTGAAGCTCCGCTCCATCGCGCCGGAAGAGGGTCCCGTCGAACCCGGTCCTTCCGCCTGTGGTCCGCTCGTTTAATTTTTGCCGGCTGCGCGTTGGCAGCGATCGCAAATACACTAAAAATTGAACTAAAACATAAAAATAACAATTATACTTTATTTATAAAGCCATTTAAAAAAACACAGCTGCAACAAAGTGCTGTACACATGAAATTAAGAACATATAAACAAAAGATGAGATGAAATCATGAAAAACAACAGTCATGTGTTTAATACAGAAGTGGGTTGAGCCTAACCAGGGGTTGCTAGGTGAGGGGCTGGACTCAGGTTTGATCTGATTGGCTGGCGGCTTGTGACGTCAATAAATGCAGGAAGTGTGAATCCTGGTGTATTTATCAAAAATAAATAAATCTACTTAGAGTAAATAAACCACTGGGTGCATTTTTTTGGCACAAGGACTGTTTTTTTATGAAGTAAATACCCAAAGTTTAGTAAAAAAACATTAAAAAGTGAATTTTGCATGTGTGGTCCCCTTTAACACACATTAAAGAGAAAGTTCAATCTGATTAATTAGTGTCCATTAATTCATAATAATTGTTAACCAATATAAGTGTCCAATCGTCTCCTTGAGGGCTTCAAGAAGGTGTAACACTTAGAGTTTCAAAGAGATGCAGAGAGGTGTACTTGAAGGTCAAGCCTAAAATATCAGAGGTTAGGTGTATCACTACAGTCCCCCTTTTTGGAAGTCATCGCCTGTCCTTGGAGATGAGTTCCAACACGAAAGGATACCACCGAATGTCTCTGACCTCTATGTAATCCAGCAAGTGGAAAAAAAAAGTCAAAAAAAAGTTCAAAATTATACTCCCATAATGTTTTTGGAAATTCCATACTGTTCGTAGGTAATCCCTTTGCGGTAAGCTTTCAATCCTTTGGAAAACATAGTCTGTTAACCCATGGAAAACTGAGTCTGTGATCCCTTGGAAACAAAGTCTTATAATCCACAACGGTAAATCCACAACGATGGGGGTTATTGATTTCATCAGCAAGAATGGTTTTTAATCAGCATGTAGAGGGGATCCCTCGATTGAAGCAGAGGAGGCGGGCCTTGGATGAAGGTTGAAGACCAACGTTGGATCAGCAGGTCCCCACATCGAAGGTTGCAGGCTGGATGGCTTCCAGTCGGTGCCACCCTGGTTCAATGTGTCATGCAATTATGTGGTTTTAGGTGGGCTTATGATTGGGATTTTACATTAGGCCTTACCTATATGCACCTGGTATGTAAGCTATCATGGATTAGATCAGCTACAATTACCAATTAAGGGGTGGATCAATGCTGTAAAAATCAGAAATAGGGATCTATACCTATAGAAATGTAGAGGGCTTCTGTAACGAAGGCCTCTTCATTCAAACTATTCCTCCATTCATTATTTAGTTTAGGTTAAACTAAAATAAAAAAATGAAATCTAGTTTGGTCTAAATGTCTGTTGTCTTTTAGACGAACGACGCAAGATTTGGTATTCCCTATAAATTTTGAAGTCTATGGCGAGACTCATCAAAATGAATAGATCTAGAATAGAAACGATCGAATCGGTTCTATCTAAATGATTGGGAGATCAGTGTAGATTATAGTACCTTAAGTAGTATTAATCTACAATGACTTTTCAAAGATTGAGATCTTTAACAAAATGAACAGCATGTTGGCATAGTTAAATCCATTTAAGTCTTCAACTTATCAACAATCAAAACCTCTGGAGAGCTGGTGCAAAGAGAACAACCTTCACATGAATGTGAAGAAGACGAAGGAGATGATTGTGGACTTCAGAAGGAACAAACACACCCACACCCCACTGTATATAGGTGGATCTGCGGTGGAGGTGGTCTCCAGCTACAAGTACCTGGGTGTACACTTGAATGATAACCTCAGCTGGAGCAACAACACCACCAGCCTGATCAAGAAAGGACATCAAAGACTCTACTTCCTCAGACGGCTGAGACGAGCTGGTCTGAGAAGCTCAGTCCTCACCTCGTTCTACAGGTGTGCAGTGGAGAGCGTCCTGTGCTCCAGCATCAACGTGTGGCATGGAGGCTGCACAGTTGCAGAGAGGAAAGCTCTACAGAGAGTGGTGAAGGCTGCACAGAAGTCTGTGGGAGTCAGTCTCCCCACCATCACAGACATTTACACCTCCAGATGCAGAAAAAGAGCCACCTGCATCATGAAAGACCTCACTCACCCAGCACACTCACTCTTTGCACCACTCCCCTCGGGACGGAGGTTGAGGAGCATCAAATGTAGAACCACTAGACTGAGGAACAGCTTCTACCCTGAGGCTGTCAGACTCATGAATAAATAAATAATAAGAATAAACACTGCAAAATGTCACATCATGTTGATACTGATCTGTTTCTTGTTGCTGCGTTCATCTGTGACCATCTGCTCATAATGACTCATGTTCGTGCTGCTGTTTATAATGATGTTTTTCTACTACATTAGGGCTTAGTGTATTACTAGCTGATGTCTCTCTTAGTTAATCCTAGATGTTATTATTGTTTTTCTCTTGCATTTGTTGTTGGATGTAACTGGGACCCTGTGTACATAATCTCGTTTTCAACACATGTACTACATGCGGTGCAAATGACAATAAATTCTCTCTGACTCTCTGACTCTCTGACTCTTTTGGCTGGGAGTGTTCAGAAAACAATAACAACGTCAATAACAACAAAAGTAGCAATCAAGCAACTAAAAACAACGTTTCACTACGTCAAACTCACTCTGGTTGTCAGATTACAAACGGGTGTTCTGTCCAGTAAGCCTGCCTCTCGGGTCAGGTTTCTGACGGTCTGAAGTACCCTGTTGGGCCTCATAACGATCCAATCGAGCCTCAACAGCTTGGACACGACGGAGTAGGTACACGATCATCCCGCACATTACGAAAAAGAGGATCAGTACCACAACTGAATTGAGCGAGTCGGCGCTAGACCATGCATAAGTGATAGGCTGAAACGGTATCGTAGTGTCTGATTTGAGCGTCCTGAGAACTTTATTAATCGGTTCGACGTCGACGACTTTAGTTCCTTCAAAACGGAGTTGTTCAATTGTTTTTGGGTCTATCTCTAAGCTCATGTTTGAAAAGCACTCGGAATCTTCCAGAGTAGATTCCCACCGATCCGGATGGAGGTGGTAGAGCGTCAGTTCACCAATGTGTACAGTTGTACCTTCGGGGACACTGATCCACATTGTTTTATCTGGGAGGGTCACAAGTTTGTTAGCCGCGGGTTGGTGGTCGTACACCATCGTTGCGGTTCTCTGGGGAACATTGACTAACCAACGTGACCCAACTATTTCCGCGCTAGCGGTCGTAACCTGGCGTCGCGGAGTCATGGTCGTTGGGCATTTTGAGTTATCTGGAACGGGTGTGACACCGCAAATGCCCGTGCCTTTATTCAGAATGAAAGGCTTGCTCGTACACAGGTAGTGTATGTCGTGTGTGAGAACACACATCAGGAGGTTTGGAACCAAGTAGATTGAGGGGTCACTGTCGCGATAAGCAATCACCTTTGGAGTGTTAATTTTTACATGGTTTTCACCGTGCCAATTACCGACATTAATGACGTCTTTCAGTCTATATATGCCGTCTGATGGAATGATGGGTAGATTGATAAGGAACGCGAATTCACCCGTTACGTGGTTGACATAAATCGGGATTGCGCTACCGAGAGCGAAAGCTAGGTGAGCCTGGACTGACCTTGCTTGTTCGCCTGTAGCGGAGGTAAGGATGTCTGTTACCATCTGCATCGAGACGAGATAGGGTGGAATTCTGCCAGTGGCTAGTGCATCAACTGATGAGCTGATATCTCTAAGCATGTCAGAAAGGACCCTATCTATCAGGTGCATGATGGTGTATTCCCATTCTACCTTAAGTTTTAGTTCATTTACCGTTTGTGCAAGGACCTGTATTCTTTGGGTGTGAGTGTTCAGCACTAAGACAGTTTGTTTAAGAGTTTTGGTCACCTGGGTAAACTGAGCTTGTTGATTATTCATCTGTATTTGGATCTTTGGGAACTCATTTTGCATTTCATTAACATGTTGTCTTAGGGATGAGAGCCAAGATGGTCTAGTGGCAGGGCTTTTGACTACGGATCCGAAGGTCGCAGGTTCGCGCCCCGGCCACTACCCAGCTTGGGGTGTCTATGAGTGCACACCTATTTCTCCAGCTCCCCGGGCGCTTTCGGGCTGCTCACTGCACCACCTGGTAGGTGGTTGGGTTAAATGCAGAGACGAATTTCGTCTGTGTATGGGAACATACGCAGATGACAGGAATAGACATTATTATTATTATATATGCTGACAGTGTTGACTGCGGACATGCCTAAACTGAAAAGAGAGCCGAGAGGAGAGGCGGCGAGGAGGAGCAATCCAATGCCACGCTTCTCTCTCAAAGGTTTTCCACTCAGCTCCTGTTGAGTGAGAGTGTACTTATGTAGCTGCTTTAACATGTGTCGGATTTGTCCTTTTGCGTCCTCGATTGGGTAAGTGTACCACGATTTGTCGAGCCACTCCTCTTTGATTGTAACGTGCTGTTGGATCACGGTTTGGGGATCAAAGCGAACAAAGACCTTCTGGCTATACAGACGACAATCTGCGACGAGCAGTCCGGGTTGATCCCGAAGACTGATTCCTGAAGTAGGTCCGAGGGTTACAACCTCGAGTTGCCCAACTTGGACGAGTCCCAAGAAGACGAGGATTAATAGGAGCAGTTTCATCATGGTCCTAAGGAAACACAAACAGATAGAACTTAGCTTTCTAACAATTGTTGGATTTAAACCTGTGGATTTACAACTGTCGTTAGAGTTAAACCTCGTTGTGAGTTTTACACTTAGTGTTCTACGTTCTAGTTGGAATGGTTTCTTTTCGCAACTAGTATAGTTTAAACTGTTTAGTTTATTTACTATCCTGTGCTTGGACGACCTTATTTTCCCATGAAGTCTTTGAGTTTGCGAGATCTTTGTCGTTTGTGGGGTTATTGAAATCTTTGTCCTTGACATGGGCATGACCTAACATCACCCCCCTGTGGTCATGAGGGACCACGCGCACGGGTGTGGACGTCCGTCCATGGGCACGAGTTAGGATGCCTTTGTTTAGTTTAAGCTGTTCGCGCAGTTTATGGGGAGCCTTGTACAGGAACCTTATAGGTTTCGGCCAACGTACCTCTGTACGTTTACCTCTTTCTGCGTAATGCAGGTGTGTCACAACTGTCGGCGCCGTCGCAGGCGTGTCACTGTTGTTGTGATGTACGTCTTCCCAATTCATGACAGAAGAGGTGCTCTTTGAGTCTGTAAGAACTATGTCATTTCTGAGTAGTTCTAGATTCAAATGCTCTTGAACCAAGGTTTCATTGAAAGCTTGGCTGATAACTGAATTACCTGTCCCAGAGGACAGTACAGCGTTCTCGGTGTGTGATCCTCGGATCTCTACACCGTCCTCTACCTGTGGTAGGAAGTGTGAGTCTGCCCCCCTTTTGTTTGAGGAGGGATCCTCAAAATCTGTAACAATGAAGTCCAAGTGACTGCCAGCGTGTAGTAGACTGTCACCTTGTGGGCTCAGATGTCCTTGAACCAAGACTTCACTGAAAGCTTGGCTGTTTGCCGAATTACCTGTCCCACAGGACAGTACAGCGTCATCGGTGTGGGACCCTTGGATCTCCACACCTTCTTCTACCGGTGGTAGGTAGTGTTCAGTGAGCGCTGAAGGTGTCAGCTCGCAGAGGAGGTCCTCGTGATGGGCCAGAGTCTGGTCCAATTGTTGAGTCTCCTCTGTCTCACCTGTATATGAAGGTTCACTTACCGGGTTTGTGGTCTCGGTTGGGGAATCCCTTGTGACCTTAGCGGTACCTGTTGTTAGACAGTCAGTGTCCTGACCTTGGGTGGGCACCTCGATTGGCAGTGGACTGCTCACTGTGGCCCACATTGTCTGATTGCCATAATTTATAATCGCTTCAAAGCGATTTATAAAATCCTGGCCAACCACAAATGGAGTCTGGAGTGTCATGTTTGTGTAGTGAGTTCTTTAATAACCACACCGGAGTGTTACTTGAAGCAGGCAGCTTTATGCAAGTTAAGAACTGATGCAACTGTGTCATACAGTCAACATGTGCCCTTTTTACAACAAAGAACCAGGGCGCCCTCTACAGGCCAACTAGTTACAGTGCGCCTGCTCTCATGCTCAAAACAGACACTTATTTAAAGCTCTTATCATTACATCTCCCCTTTTTCAAAACAAACAAAACAAAACTTTCTCAAAACAAACAATAGGGTAACTAGCATTACTTTCCAGAAGTTGAACATTGAAACATACAGTAACTAAAAATGCATTGTTCATAATGATCTTAAATCTGTTCAATAAGTCTCTCTGGCGGTTTCACATTTCTGGAAGATCTTCTTATGTGATTCTCTTGTACCTGAGTTGGTGTCTCAGTTGTGTGTGCGTCTGTGCCGCCAACATCATTCTGCTGCATAACTGTGATAGGTTCTTTCAGAATGTCACGACGGTTCCTCCTCAACACTGCACCATCTTCCGTTTGGACGTTGTATGACCTTGGCTGGACTTCAGCTAGAACTGTAGCTTTTCTTGCCCAGGTACTGGTGTTGTCTTTCAGTCGCACATGGTCACCGTTCTGAAGTTCTGGTAGATTGCGTGTTCCTCTGTCATAGTAGTACTTTTGCTTTGCTTTTTGTCGTTCCTTGAATTCCTTCACCCTTACATCCACTTCTGTAGTCAGCAGGCTTTCTTTAACCGGCAGGTTTGATCTCAGACGCCGCCCCATCAGGAGTTGTGCAGGGGACATACCATGTTCTAGTGGTGTAGCACGATATATCAGAAGGCTCTGGTGAAAATCTTCATTACTGTCTTTTGCCTTTTTCATTAGCTTTTTCACTGTCTGAACAGATTTCTCCACCAACCCGTTGGACTGAGGGTAGTGAGGACTTGACGTCACATGCACAAAGTTCCAGTCCTCAGCAAAACACCGAAAACTCTCACTGGAAAATTGTGGACCATTGTCCGTGAAGACTGTATTTGGAACACCATGTCTGGAGAATGTTGCTTTAAGAGTCGTTATAACAGCCTCTGCTGTAGTGGCATGTAGTCTGTAAACTTCTGGGTACAGGGAATAATAATCAGTGATCACAACATAGTCATGTCCCTCTAATGTAAAGAGATCTGCTCCTACCTTTTGATAAGGTCTGTCTGTAACTGAATGAGGCCTCAGCGGCTCTGCTGCATTGCTTGCTCTGTATTTTAAACATGTTGGACAACTGGAAACTTCATTTTCTACATCTTGGTTAATCCGCGGCCAGTACAAGACTTCCCGAGCTCTCTTTTTACTTTTTTCAATTCCCAGGTGACCTTTGTGAATTTTTTGCAGCATTTCTTTCCGTAAGCTCTTTGGTATGACTATTTTGCTCCCTTTGTATATGATGTCATCAACTACTGATAGTTCTTCCCTGCAGTTCCAGTACTCGTTTATTTCAGGTGTACAACTTTGTTTTGTGCTGGGCCATCCATTCATGATGGTTTGAGTGAGGTTTTTCATTGTCATGTCTTTCTTCGTCTCATGTCTTATGAGCTCCATTTTGGTGTCCGACACAGGCAATGCACTTGTGATCATGTTGACATATAAATCTACGTCATCACGCATTTTAGAGCTTGTTACTTCTTTGGGGTCAACTGCTCTTGACAACGTGTCGGCCGTGTACATTAACTTGCCTGGTGTGTACATCACGTTTAGTGTGTAGCGCTGCAAACGAATCATCATTCTTTGAATCCTTAAAGGGCAGTCATTGAGAGGCTTTCTGAACAGTGTGATCAAAGGTTTGTGATCTGTTTCCACACAGACTTCTTGTCCTGAAATGAACTGGTGAAATCTTTCACAGGCGTACGTTATGCTGAGCAGCTCTTTTTCAATCTGTGCGTATCTTGTTTCTGCATCAGTCATTGAGCGTGATGCATACGCAATTGGTTGCCAGTCTTCATATTTCTGTAATAACACTGCTCCCAATCCATTTTGTGATGCATCTGAAGATATTTTGATGGCTCTTGCTGGATCATAAAACTTCAAGACAGGTTCTTTTGTTAGTGCCTTTTTCAGATCATTCCAGGATTTCTCATGTTCATGATTCC
>JBBPBX010096658.1:0-10051 GCA_038048925.1 Garcialebias charrua
TGACTTAGTCCCATACTTCCTGCTGATTGGCTGTCCACCACTAGAGAGGGAGTGACTTTGAAAGTCAGTTAGTCTGAGTGACAGGTAGGGTAGACAGTAAACAAAGAAACATGCGTCAGAAGATGCAGGTGCATGTGAACAAGCCATGTACTTTGTTTTGAGAACAGATTCATTGTTTTTAGAAAGGACGGGAGACAGAAAGCAAGTTATGTCTAGAACTTTTCCTTCGTTCCAAAAACAGTTCAACAAATACGAACGGATTGTTCAGTCAACTTTAGACACTTATTCTGCATAGAGCAGACAGTTTAAAGCAAGATCATTCTGAGATGTTCTCTTAACTTTGGCATATTTAAAATATACCAGCTTAGTAAATCATCATTAAATGACAAAAATATACTGTTGATCAAATTTGAATTAACACACAATAAAAAGAAAGTTCAATCTGATTAATTGGTGTCCATTAATTCAAAATAATTGTAAACAATTGTAAATAATTGTCCACTTGTTTCCTTGAGAGCTTCAAGAAAGTGTAACACTTAGAGTTTCAAAGAGATGCAGAGAGGTGTACTTGAAGGTCAAGCATGAAGGCCTGTATCACTACATTAGTAAATCCGCTGTAACGCTGACAAATTGTTTAGGTCCGCTATCAGCGGATTAGCGCATTAGCGGTCTGGTGCCCACCTTTGTATATATATATTTTTTTAAATAAATAAATAAAGGTACAGTACTGTACAGTTACCAAGCACTTAGCCTATCCTAATCACAGTTTTTAAAGATGAAGGAGTGAGTTGAATTGTCTCCCTTTCACATAAAGGGAGCTAGCTCCCTTTATGTGAATGGAGCCTGCTAGGGAGGAGGGAGACAATTCAACTCACTCCTTCATCTTTAAAAACTGTGTTAGGATAGGCTAAGGGCTTGGTAACTGTCAAGTTCTTTGGGTTTTTTATCTTGTGCATTCCCCACTTGAAAAGGATAGCCTCTACATCGAAGTTATAAACAGGATTTCACTCATTGAAGCCTTGATATTTGTTGATCCACATTTTATTGGGTTCTTTGGCAGGCAGTTAGATATCTGCAGTCCTTCAGTTAGCTTCAGTTCAGTTCAGTTCAGCTGAAAAACCTCAAAAGAAAATACAAAAACGGCTATTACTCGCTTAAAATAACAAATATAAACATATTGTGACATTTTTTCAGCAATTTTCCAACTATAAAATTAGCATATTTACCAAAATGTTTGTTCCTTTTTTTCCTCATATTTAAAGCACTTTAGCCGTAATTCTACACATGACTAAACAAATATATGACTACATAAAGAAATAATCAATCTGAATTAAATACATGTTTGGATAAATATTTCCCTAAACAAATCCCCTAGTGCTTTTTCAACATATCTCTACCAAATCATACATTGAACTCTTGAACTCCAAGTGTATTTTCTTCTTATTTTTTTTCCTTTACTTTTCCTTTTTTTTTCTTTTTACAAATATATTTACAAAATACTTAACCACATGAAACATAACTCTACTCCACACTACAATCAAGAAGAGAATAAAAAGTCCATGCACTGCTTTGTGCTTACCGGCTGTCCTTCATAGGTTGCAGTAGGCTGTTTGCACAGATTTACCTTCAGGTGAGCTGGTTCTGCAGTCTCAGTCCAAACAAGAGTGACAGATCTGTCACCTCCAGATATACCTGCTTACTTTGATTGCTAATTGGTCCCACCTGGGCCTCCTCACTGAGCAGCAGACAGGAGTGACAGGGAGGAGCAGCAGCCAGGTAGTTTGCCAGAACACCTCCCACTCGATCTTTCCACGGAATTCCTGGAAAGACCGCAGAATCATTTGCAGCAAACTACATGTCAGTTCTAGACTTGAGACTTGACTTGACTTGGACCGTCGTTGACTTGAGACTTGACTTGGACCGTCGTTGACTTGAGACTTGACTTGGACCGTCGTTGACTTGAGACTTGACTTGGACCGTCGTTGACTTGAGACTTGACTTGGACCGTCGTTGACTTGAGACTTGACTTGGACCGTCGTTGACTTGAGACTTGACTTGGACCGTCGTTGACTTGAGACTTGACTTGGACCGTCGTTGACTTGAGACTTGACTTGGACCGTCGTTGACTTGAGACTTGACTTGGACCGTCGTTGACTTGAGACTCACGCATGGGAAGGTAGGAGGGGAACTGCCATGCCGTCGTCTCTGAAACCATGAATTCTCCCACCACAGACTAGTAACCCTGTCTCTGCTTCTTGGTACACCACCAAACGGTCTGTGGTGGTAGCAGGGAGGGTCAACCCCTCTTGGGCAGCGTGACAAATCTCCCTGAACGCATCATGACGTTCGGTGGCAGTGATGACCCCATTTGTTGGCACCACCTCCCACTTTGGTGTCTTTATGGACTTGTTTCCGAATATGAATTTTCTGGCAGCTCTCCACACAAAAGCAATAGTATATAATAGCAATAAGCGCATTAGGTTACTAAAGCGTCTTTCATCAATCAAGTTTTTGACAGTTGCACCGGCAGGAAATGTCCGCTTAGGACTCTGCATACTTTTCTTTGCTTGAGCTCTAGTGAGTACTGCTACAAATGACTTCTTTTGCATGCTGTTAATGCTTTCTCGGGCAGCCGCAGACACCTCTTCTGCTGACATGATGGGCCACTCACCCTCAGGGAGATATAAGAACTTTGGCCCTTGCTGCCACTCTGAATCGGCATCAAGTTCTTTTGGCCCAGCTCCTCGAGTGACAATGTCAGCCACATTGAGTTGTCCAGGGATCCACCACCAGTCTTGTAATCGTGTGCTGCTTTGAATTTCTCCAATCCTATTAGCAAAGAAAGTCCGGAACCCATAGCTCTCACGCTGGATGGCTCCAAGAATCGTTTGGCTGTCCAGCAAATGGTACCACTGGCTGACTTTGATCTGCGAATGCAGCTCAAAATATTTTTTAAGACGGCTTGCAAAAACTGCACCACAAAGCTCTGCTTTGACTGCATCTCCTTTCTGGTCTAGAGGTGTCAGTTTTGCTTTTGACTCCACCAGTCGAACTGTTATTCGCTTGAAGTAGTTCCACCGTAGGTAGAGAACAGCACCATACGAATTTTCGCTGCCGTCTGAAAAGGTGACTGCAATGGGTTCAGCTGTAGCATCTGGAGGAGTGAGGGCTCTTGTGAACTTTATTTTACTTAGCTGGACGTACTCCTCAAATAGATCCACTGCATCTCTGTGGAGTTCATCAGATAAGGCAAGGTCCCATGTATCTTTGACGATGTCACACCTTGGTTTTGCCTCCTGGAATGCTCTTCGAACCAAGATGGTTCCTTTTTGTTTTGCTGGCGTAGTCAAGCCGATTGGGTCATATAAACCAGCAACTTGACTCAACAATTCCCGTCTTGTCAATGGGTCTGGTGTTTTCATTCGTACTTCTTCGAGCAGTAAATCATGGCAAAGTCTCATTTTTTTCTTCCGCTTTGAGAAGTTGATTCTTACCATGACATACAACTTGTCCCCGTCTTTAATGTAGCCGAGGCCAAGTGCCTTGATGTCTTCCTCCTTTAGTTGGTTTGGCAGGGCAATCATCTTTGGTGATGCCTTCCGTTCCTCTCCTTTACTTTGGCCTGAGAAGACCCACGGCTTCAGCTCAAATCCTCCTGCTTTTAGAATAAACTCAACCTTCTTTGTGATGACCTCAAGTCTTTCACGACAGTTGTGGGATGTTAATATGTCATCAACATAGCTGTGCTCATGTAATACTTGACACTCATCCAGATGGTTGAATTGAGGTAGGTTTGCCGTCTCCCTCATGGCGAGTTGCGCTATACAACCTGCTGGTTTGTCTCCAATGTTTATCCTTGTGATTGCGTACTCTGTTGAGGGATCTTTGAGCCATGGGTAGCTCGCATGCCAATGAGGACCATCAGTGTGGTCATCAGTACCAGCATATGTCAGCCCACTCTTCACCACTTCTAACCCTCTTTCTTCAGCCAAAGTCATTTCTTTGCCACCAGGCTGGCAATTGCCACAGCGGCAGCCTCCGCATCTCGGGGTGCAAGCAGCACCTATACTATCCCACTTCTTGCACTCAAGAAAATTATGAGTGGTAGCAGCAGAGCTAAAATGCTTGTTGGTAGGTAAGGAGCAGACATGTTCTTTATACATCATTGCAGCAGTTCTCATAGACCTTGCAAAGTGCGTTTTGGATTTGTGCGCTGTAATTGTAGCCTCTTCAAACAGCTCAGGGTGTGTTCCTGCAACCGTCTTTCCCAATGGTCCGTCCCATAATACAAGATCTCCAACAGCGCATATCTTCTGTGGAACCAGACGCCCTTCTTTATGGCTTATTAACAGCTGTATTTCCTTTGGTCTCTCTAGTTCACTGAGAGGGACACCAGGGAAGAACTTTTGCAATGTTTTGGCACTCACATGTTGGTGGATATCTGCAATGTTGTCTAAACCATAGCAGAGGAGTTGGTGGGACCTGAAATTTCCCCTTTCTGTTTTGACTCGGATCTTTAGGAGGTAACGTCTTGTAGTAACTTGAACTTTCATTCCTCCCACACCGTGGACAACAAGGGTTATAGCTTCACTTCTCAGGTTTAATCGATCAGCTGCTTTATGTGTTATATAATTTGTATCTGATGCTAGATCAATTAGGGTCCCAATTTTTTGTCCTGCATTTGCTGTGACCTCTAGTAGCATCATAATGACAGGCCACTCCACTAAAGCATTCTTTGCTAGAATGTTGGGCTGATTAGACACAAGAGGTGTTTTAGCCACCATGTTACAGAAAACATGGCGGCACTTTTCTGCCTGTTCAGGTGGGAGGCTTTTAATAAAGTCTTGTTGGGCTTGAGTGTAACGGTCTCCTACATCACCTCCCACTGTGCTGTCTTTGTGCTTCTGAACAGAAAGGCCTCTAGACACTTCCGCCCCTGGGCAAAGATAATAATGGTGCTCTGCAGTGTGTTGCTCTTTGCAGTCTGGTCGCCTGCACAGGAAATCAGTTTTACAGTATCCAACTCCACCGTGAACTTCAAGACATTTTTTGCAGGCCCCCAGCTTCTTGACAGCTTCCTTCTTTTCTGACAGCTTAAGCGTACGAAATTTTTGGCAAAAATACAGCCTTTTCTTGTGCTTTGCGTCTCCACAGACCACACAACCTTGAGATATGTTTGTTGGTTGGGCAGCTGTTCTGGTCCGGGCTTGCCGAGGTTCAGACCTTGGTTTTGACTCCTCCTCCTTCAGTTGATCCAGCTTTTCATAGATGGCTTCTTGACCTTTAAGAAATGTCAGGAGGTAGTCAAATCGTTTGTCCTCTTCAGCCTCTCTCCCTTTGCTGGCTACGTGGAGAAGCCATTCCTTTTTCAGACCATCCGGAAGTTTACTCTCTATTGCTTTCGTTATAAGGGGGTTCTTTATAGCACCGGTTGCACCAAGTTCTTTAAGGTCAATCAGAGCCTTTTCTACAGTTTGGATTAACTCGACTATCTTCTTGGGCTGGTTGCCTCTAACTGGTGGAACCGTCTGGAGCTCCTCCACTATCTCAAGGGCAATAGTTGTTTTGTTTCCAAAGCGGTTCTCTAGGACCCGAAATATCTCATCAGCTGTTGTGTAGTTTGTGAGACGATGGTCTCGTACTATTTTTTCGTCCACACTGTCTAGTAGATGAAATTTTTTAATCTCTTCGGATCCGGTAGGTTCTCCTTGCATCTGAAGTGCTTCCCAATCTTTTTTCCACTGATGAAACACTCTGCGAATGCCAGTGAACTTTGGGAGAGCAGCAGGCTTTAGTCTAATGGCTGGTGGGGCCGGGAAGATCGTTGAAGTACTCAATCTGCTGGTTCCTTCTTTGGTTTGTACTTCTGCTCTTCTTAATTCCAGTCTTGGCAATATAGTTTCGAGGCCTCTGATCCGGCTCAGGAACTGTTTTTGCTCTGCACGTGGAGCCCAGCATTTCCAATGTTTATGCACCGCCGTTGCTGTCTTCACCAATTTTTGCAGATGTTCTATTATGAACTCGTACGCAACTGTGTCTTTTCTTGGGTCCACAGAATCCACATGATCAGCATGTGACTCTGCAGTTGTGACTGCCTGTGTCAGTTCATACTCTCCAAAATTGTCCCACAGTGTGTTTTGTATGAGATCTTTTAGTTCATCCATCTTTTTCTCACACTCTGTGGTGGTTTTATCCAAGTCAGCTTTTTGCTGTTCACTTAACTCATCTGAGTCTGAATTTTCAGCAATGTACTGTTCTTCAACGTCATTATTGGCCTCAAGGACTTTACTAGCTTCTTCTGTGAGCTTTACAAAGCTGTCCCTGAGCTCCTCCTCAGACATCATGGTGTGCATTCGTAGCACATTATTGGCCACACGAGAAAATTGACGCTTCACTGTTGTTCTCGTGGTCTTCAACCTTGTCAGCATTACTGAATCAGCCATTCTGATTTTAGCAGTATAGGCAATAGAACAACCTTGATTTAGTCCTCCGTGGCCACGTCTGGGCTTGCTGACCAAATTTTAGTATCACTCCAGTCTTTAGACTGCGGTTTTTCAGTGTCAAGTTCTTTGGGTTTTTTATCTTGTGCATTCCCCACTTGAAAAGGATAGCCTCTACATCGAAGTTATAAACAGGATTTCACTCATTGAAGCCTTGATATTTGTTGATCCACATTTTATTGGGTTCTTGGGCAGGCAGTTAGATATCTGCAGTCCTTCAGTTAGCTTCAGTTCAGTTCAGTTCAGCTGAAAAACCTCAAAAGAAAATACAAAAACGGCTATTACTCGCTTAAAATAACAAATATAAACATATTGTGACATTTTTTCAGCAATTTTCCAACTATATAATTAGCATATTTACCAAAATGTTTGTTCATTTTTTTCCTCATATTTAAAGCACTTTAGCCGTAATTCTACACATGACTAAACAAATATATGACTACATAAAGAAATAATCAATCTGAATTAAATACATGTTTGGATAAATATTTCCCTAAACAAATCCCCTAGTGCTTTTTCAACATATCTCTACCAAATCATACATTGAACTCCAAGTGTATTTTCTTCTTTTACTTTTCCTTTTTTTTCTTTTTACAAATATATTTACAAAATACTTAACCACACAAGTATATTTACAAAGTACTTAACCACATGAAACATAACTCTACTCCACACTACAATCAAGAGGAGAATAAAAAGTCCATGCACTGCTTTGTGCTTACCGGCTGTCCTTCATAGGTTGCAGTAGGCTGTTTGCACAGATTTACCTTCAGGTGAGCTGGTTCTGCAGTCTCAGTCCAAACAAGAGTGACAGATCTGTCACCTCCAGATATACCTGCTTACTTTGATTGCTAATTGGTCCCACCTGGGCCTCCTCACTGAGCAGCAGACAGGAGTGACAGGGAGGAGCAGCAGCCAGGTAGTTTGCCAGAACAAAGCTCAAACCCAAGTAGAGACATCTATAGCTACATCAAACAGAGTTATATGTCAAGAAGGTAGTAATACACAAACAGCAGCAATCATTCCTGTTTGGCTTTCATCTACTACACAACCTACACAAGAAATCCTTGTATACGCTCTACTTGACTCTCAAAGTGATACAACCTTTGTACTCAGTGAAGTTGCAGAATCCCTAGAAATCACTAAAGAGCCAGTCAAGCTTGAATTGTCTACCATGGCATCAATAACTACAGTTGTTCAGTCTCAAAGGTTAAAGGATCTACAAGTTCGTGGCTTCTATTCAAGCAAACGGATCAGTCTACCATCAACCTTCACAAGAGAGTTTATTCCAGCCAATAAGGATCACATTCCAACAAACAAGACGGCAAAGGTTTGGCCACATCTCAGATACCTCCAAGCAGAAATCGCTCCTTTGCAAGAATGTGAGGTAGGCTTGTTAATCGGCTATAACTGCTCACAAGCACTGCTCCCAAGAGAAATTGTGTCAGGCGGGGAAGATGAGCCTTACGCCCAACGCACAGATCTCGGCTGGAGCATAGTTGGACAAAGCAGTCCATACCTGAACTATGGAGATGCCATTGGTGTCAGTCATCGAATCATGGTGAGGAAAGTCATTCCAGATCACAAATCTTCTGTTGATCTTCAAAGTGAAGTCCACTACATAAACAGAACCAAGGTAAGAGATGTTACTTCTTCAGAGATTGTTAAAGCACTGGAGTTAGACTTCTCAGAAAAGGAGATGGATGACATTCATGTGTCTCAGCATGATCTCAAGTTTCTTTCAAAACTCAAAGAAGGCATCAAACAAAACGAAAGCGGCCACTATGAAATGCCACTGCCCTTTCGTGATGAACGACCCAAGTTACCGGATAACAAAGTATGTGCAATACACCGCTTGAAATGTCTGGAGAGAAGATTAAGAAAGAACACAACATACTACAATGACTACATCAAGTTCATGGATGATATAATCTCCCGAGGTGATGCAGAAAAGATCCCTGAAACAGAGCTAAACAGCAGTCCTGTGTGGTATATTCCACACCACGGGGTTTATCACCCACACAAACCGGGGAAAATCTGTGTGGTATTTGACTGCTCTGCAAAATACCAAGACACATCCCTCAATGACCATCTGTTGACTGGCCCTGACTTGACAAACACATTGGTGGGCGTTCTCTGTCGCTTCCGCAAAGGGTCGATCGCATTCATGTGTGATGTTGAGCGAATGTTTCACCAATTTGGAGTAAAAAGAGAAGACCAGGATTACCTGCGCTTTTTATGGTGGGAGCAAGGAAACCTGGACATGAAACCATCAGTCTACCGAATGAAAGTCCACTTGTTTGGAGCGGCTTCTTCTCCTGGCTGCGCCAACTTTGGCCTGAAATACCTAGCCGCACAAGGGCAAGGGCAGTTCAAGGAAAACGTAATTCATTTCATTCAAAGAAATTTCTATGTTGATGATGGCTTAGTGAGTGTTTCATCAGAAAGTGAAGCTATCCAACTTGTAAGAGATTCAAGAGAGCTATGCGCTACAGGAGAGTTAAGACTCCACAAATTTGTGTCAAACAGTGAAAGAGTCATGTCAACTATTCCAAAGGAAGAGTGTGCAACAGTTAAGGACCAAGACATGTCCTTAAGTTTGCCTCTCATTGAAAGAGCTCTTGGGGTTGAATGGTGCATTACATCTGATGTATTCAAGTTTAGAGTCCAAGTCAAAGCTAACCTGCTGACAAGAAGAGGTGTTCTTTCCACTGTTGCCTCCATCTACGATCCCCTAGGCTTCATTGCACCATTCGTCCTTCTGGGCAAGCAGATTCTTCAGCAAATGTGCAGAGACAAGTTGGACTGGGATGAAGAACTTCCAGAACGTCTGAGGCCACTGTGGGAGTCATGGATCAAAGATCTACCAAGATTGGCCGAAGTACAGATTAACAGATCTTTTGTTCCCTCAGATTTTGGACAAGTTAAAAGCCATGAGCTTCACCATTTTGCAGATGCCAGCGTTTCAGGATATGGTGAATGTACTTACCTGCGAGTCATTAACCAGCAGGATCAAGTTCACTGTTGCTTACTAATGGGCAAGGCAAGAGTTACACCCAGCAACATTCTGACTATTCCAAGACTTGAGCTTTCAGCAGCAGTCCTTGCAGTTAGAGTCAGTGATCTACTCCGAACTGAATTAGAAATTCAAGACCTACAAGAGTTCTTCTGGACAGATTCCACAGTCGTCCTTGGCTATATAAACAACGATGCCAAAAGATTTCAAGTGTTTGTTGCTAACCGTGTTCAAAGAATTAAGTCCAGTTCAAAACCAGAACAATGGGCACACATTGTTTCAGAGGACAATCCTGCGGATCATGCCTCCCGTGGTTTAACTGCAGAACAATTGAAATCATCCAACTGGTTCACAGGACCAAAGTTCCTTTGGCAAAAGAGACTACCTGAAAAAGAAATGGAGGTGGAAGAGGTCAAGAAAGATGATCCTGAACTCCACAAGGCATTTGTATGCAACACCAGAGCAAAGGAAGAGAGAACAATGCTAGATCGCTTCGAGAAATTCTCAGAATGGTCCAAATTGATCAGAGCTCTAA